>JAAGKR010008830.1:0-29275 GCA_011419295.1 Clarias macrocephalus | reverse complement strand
GTTGGTATTCTCGTTCCCATAGCGTTTTCACGCAGCATTGAGTGTAGCTTTTGAAAGGGAACGTCTCGGGTTACTTGGCTGTAACCCTGTTCCCTGATAAAGCGGGAACGAGATGCTGCGTTCCGATGCCGCACTGCTGGCGTGCCTGGACGTCCTTCAGACAAAATTGACCTGAGGATGTTTCCGGTTCACTCCTATTTATAACCTGCAGGTGCACCTTATTCGGTGACGTCATGCCTGGCACAGGTTATAAGCCGAAGGTATTCGGCGGGTTTGACATGCACAGGCTTCACAACCGGGCAACAAAGAGATGTTCCCATAGCGTTTTCATGCAGCATCTCGTTCCCGCTTTATCAGGGAACAGGGTTACAGCCAAGTAACCCGAGACGGTTTGTTGACAACGGAGTGACTGGTTTCTTTACTTCCCAGGAAGCCCTCATGTCTGCGTTTCCTTCTGGCTCTCCCTTTTTAGTTATGCTGTCATAGTTAATCCTGCCAGAGTCCCTGCTTGCACGCCGCAGTAAATATATATTCACCTTATACATTATGTGACTGTGACCATAACAGTTATGTTATCCCTATCTCTCTCCGTCTCTCTCTGTGTTTCCCTCTGTCGAGATACACATGCCGCAAATGAGCTGCAGGTGATCCAGACTGCCTTTGCCCCTCGACCTGTCTGACTCATCCCAGTGTCCCGCTTCTGGTTGGAGATCTCGTGCCATGGAACCCCCATGTGGTCTCCTTGTATGCGTGTAGTGATTTTTTCAATGTGGGTGCGCCATTTTTCTTTTGACCCTCTGGCGCCATAGTGCGGAACTATACCACAAGTTTTTTAAACAAGAAGAAATTTTCATGACTGTACTCATTTCAAGAGAAATAATTTGGGCAAATATCTAGTATTTCACATCAAAGTGAATTTCCCCATAATAAATAATGGAAATTTAGATTTGTTCCACAGCCGAAAAATATTTATATAAAAATAATCATACAAAATGTCAAAATAAAACAAATTAACCCGCACTTTACCTTTGAAAAGAATCAAAGGGAAACAACTATCTGACCATTTTGATTCATACACATTCACATTTCATACAAACTAATTCTTTTGATTGTGTAAATCTGTAAGTCTGCTTTGCGACAATGACAATAGTGTGAGATTTATCTGACCATTTTGATTCATACACATTCACATTTCATACAAACTAATTCTTTTGATTGTGTAAACCTGTAAGTCTGCTTTGCGACAATGACAATAGTGTGAGATTGTGCACATACACACACACACACACACACACACACACACACACACACACACACACACACACACACACACACACAATCTAACGAAATCACTGTTTTCTGACAGAAAGAGACTCTGGATCTTTAACAAGGACCCTCTCTAATGACACTTGCTACTGCTTTTAGACACACATACACATTGTCACAATGATAATAAATAGTTTTAATAAACAGTACGAAAAAGTGACGCACGTGCACCAAGACTGAACATGTGCAGTGCATGAGAGAAAAGAACTATTAGATAAGTTCTGATCATGTGACGCTCAGCAGTCAAAGCGCATGCATACTATTCATATATATTTAGCCCTCGTTTGTTTATTAAGTAAAAAAAAAAAGCTTGTCTTGCAAAATGCTCACAGACCAAGTTACTCTTAATCCAAGTTCCACTGTATTATGAAATGTACAAAAGGGGATAGAACTTTTTTCGTACAAAGACCTAAAGACCTGAAAACTTACTTATTTTGCAAAGATTTTGTAAATAAAGATTGTCTTAGATTAAAAGGTGCCGAACTGGGGGACTTATGGGCATAGTGTGTTATGGTGAACTGGTATGTTTGGATACTATCTTCCCCTCACTCTCTTTGATCACTAAGTTGACAGTGAAGTGACTGGTTGCTTTACTTCCCTGGGAGCTTTCGTTTGTGTTTCCTTCTGGCGCTACCTTTTATTTATGTTGTCATTGTTAGTCTTGCTGGAGTCCCTGCTTGTACTCTACAAAATTTACAGTGACCGTTTCTGTTGAGAATATACCTAACTGTCTAATTCTCTCTCCCTTTATCGGGCTGTACATAGCACTCCTGAATTGCCAGTGATCTTGTGCCTTCTGCCCTCCAGCTCCTGAGTTGCCAGTGATCTTGTGCCTTTTGCCCTTCAGCTCGTGCCTTCTGCCCTTCAGCCATCTGCCCTGCAGTCACCTAGGATGTGTGGGGTGACTGGGTATCCAAACTGGGTAATATCGTTCTTCAGGCTTGTAAGAGGTGCATATTTTAATTGTCATCTTCCCATAAGACACCTTCGGAATGGCATGCTAGTCATTATTCACACTCTTGACCATGGCATTTCAAGCTGAGTTTTCAATCACAAACTACAGTATGTGCACCATTGGCTTCAGAAACACACAGCTCATACAATTATTCAGTACTTATACTGAAATCACATTTACAATTGCATCATGCAGGAATAATCTGTCTTTAAAAATCTGTTGACTGCTTCATTAAAACACAATATCCCACAATTTTATACACTGACAAACAGAAATTTGCACATGTTACTCACCCTTTTGCCCTCTTTTCCTGGGGCTCCAGGTGGGCCAGGTAAGCCAGCTTCTCCCTGGTGAGACCCGAGAAAGACACAAAGGTATCATTATAATCATATGTATGATGAGCAAATAAAATGAGCAAACTCAAATATACATATGTAAATGAGGAAGGTCTCATTAGCATATAATACATTTTATACACTTGGCTGACCAAAAAAAATGAAGTTAAAATCTGACTGATTGGCATTTGCACTGTTGTACTAATGGCCTCTTCCATATGAAATTAAAATAGTGTAAGTTTATAGTGACAAAAAGTACCAGGACCCAACAAAAGCTAGATATAGTGGAACCTATTCCGGAACTGGGCTCATATTTCAAAACACTCATAAATCAAAGCAAATTTTCCCATAAGAAATAATGGAACCTCAAATTATTCGTTCAACAGCACAAAAAAAGATATACACAAAAATAATTGATACAAAATATAAAGTAAAAATAAAACAAATTAACCTGCACTTTACCTTAAAAAATACATTTCAACAGATAAGTGTTTCCATTAGTGTTTGTGTGCCCTTACTTTCTTCTTTGATTTTCACACTCAAACACACAAACACACACACATTAAAAGAAACACTGATTTATCTGGAAAATCAATAAGGAACATTGCTAATGATGCACACTAACAGAATCACTGCTGTAAAGTAAAAATTCACCTGCACTTTACCTTTGAAAAAATCGCGACAGAGCAGTGTTGCCGTTAAGAGTGAGTGTGTGTGTGTTTAAAGGCGAGAGGAGGAGGGGTGTGAGTGTGTGTGTGTGTGTAGGCGAGAGTAGTCGGTGTGTGTGTGAAGGCGAGAGGAGGGGGGAAGGAGCACACTGTTCAATGACGCGCGCGCACACACACAAAGTGCAGTGCACGCTGACACAGAGAAAAAAATTATCTGTAACCTCTCTAATACTCTCTAAGACTTGCTTTTGCTTTACACACACACACACACACACACACACACACACACACACACACACACACACACACACACACACACGCGCGCGCGTTATAAAAAACAGTACATGCGCGTGTGAAAGGACGACTATCACACACATATATACAAACAAAATAAAACATGCTTTACATGCACAGACGTGGTCAGAGTTATAGTAAACAGTACACGCGTGCATGGATGTTAATTATACCAGTGGGAGACCGAGCAGGGGGGACAATTATCCACAATTCCGCACCGCGGGCGAGAGAAAAACCATTGGCTCAGTTGTGATCACGTGATGATTGGCGTCAAAACATGACGCGCATGCATGCTACATGATACTCTGTATTCGTAAACCAAGACTTGCTCGTTTTTCAAGTCAAGATTCATGCTCGACTTGCGGAACATTCGCAAACCGTGTTACGCGCAACCTGAGGTTCCGCTGTATATGGCTTGTGACGTTATGCCATGTTAAAAACTATGTTAAGCTTGAGTGAGCTCGTGAGCAGCACGTTATAATAAAGAATTCTGATTGGCTAATCACCATTATTAGTTCAAAGATGATCATGCATAGAGAGTTTTAATATTTCATTTTCATGAAAATATTACATAATACACAGCATTCTTAATCTAAAGGGGATGGTAAGTGGGGAGGATGGTGGTTTTACAGAGGGGATGCATTTTGTCATTTTTTTCAACAGGGTGGGATGCCATCACCCACCCCTATACCTCCTCAAATCGAGCGCTGTCTATAGTACCATGTTTTAATGTTTAATGTTTAACGTTTGCACAATATCCAAATATCCTGATTTCAAATAACAGATCTTGGACACTAAGCAGTCCATATATACACTTGCCTGTACATATTCGTATTGCTAATTCTAGCTTTTTTCCTTTTAGCTTGATTTAATTGTTTGGTGAAATACTGAAATACTGAAATACAGTTGCCTAGAATTTGTTGATTTTAATTTGTTGTGTCAGTCGTGTGACAAAGCAATATATGTGCATTTACTAGCCTCAGCAGCAGGTTCTCTGATGGACCAGTAGCTAGCACTTCTTAAGAGAGAGGTCACCAGGGAGACCTCCAGTGCCAGGTCTCAAAATGTCTAAAGTTTCTAACCTTTGTTTTGATGGTCATGGTAGTAATAAAATAATTCCTGATTGCCCTGCTATGACTTTAATTGTATGTTGTAATAGAGAAGCAACTTACCTTTTCTCCAGCAACACCTGGGGGACCCTGTGAAAAGGTTTTTTTATAAATATGATGTGATGTTGGAGAATCTTGTGCAATATTTCTGTCATTTTATTTATCAGGATTCATACATTTTTAGCAGCAAATTTTCGTTATGTTTTCAAGACAAATTTAGCACATTAAGTAATGTGTGGAGGACGCAGCTATGATCTTGCCATCATCCACTGCAATTTGATGTACCTTTGTTGTGATGAGCATTGCATACTATAATAAGAGCTGCATGGTTTACTTTGCATCTGATGTGCTCATTTTTAAGCTACTAACCTATTAACCATATTAGACAGCTATTATACACAAGTATAAATAAATAAATAAATAAATAAATAAATAAATAAAAAAAGAAATAAATTGAATTGAATTGAACAGTTTGAGGTTCACAAGCTTTTTGTCTTCATCCATAAACTTAATTGAGCAAGGAGGCATTTAGATTTTTTTTATTTTGATACACTGTAAAATAAACACTTCAAACTGAACATACACTGAAGAAGCAACTTGGATGAGTAGTGAAATATTTCTATCTATCAAGAAAGTATCATGACTCAACTCCCACATAACCTCACCTGGATGACTGAAAAGAATTTTCACAGACACCATCAATGCTAATGGTTTAACACACTAAATGCGCAAAGAAGACCAAAAACACCAAAATCTAAAATGTTTGCTATATGCTAACATATGTTAGACAGACACACACACGCAAACTCTCTCACTCACTATCTCTCTCTTACACAAACACGCACACACATACTGGCACACCATCACACAGTTATGCAATCTTTATCAAAACCCAAAATGTTTATTTAAAAACATTGTTTAAAAAAAAATTACTTGTGAAATATTCTGATATTTTCTATTTTCCATAACTTATTCAGGACAAGAATTTTGATTTCTAAATGACATGTTTTTTTCATGGATTTTCATGAACCTACTACAATTGCATCAACTAGAAGTAGTGTTCTTTGTAACATAAATGTATGTCACTTGTGTATTCAAAGACAATATAAAATACATTACCTGGTCTCCTTTTTGACCAGCTTTTATATTCTGTAATAAGGATTAGATCAGATATGTGAGATTGGACAGAGATATGAAATTGTCAAAGGTCTGCAGATAATATTTCTACATGTACTACATGATTGAGGTTTAATGTTGCTTTATTTTGCTTCGATTGAAAACCCTATATGGCTTCAGTCTGATTATTTGATTCCTCCAAGACATGGCTAGAAGAAGCTATTTAAATATGCAATTTTGTATAAATAATTTGTTGACTGAGTTTTAATTTTTTTAAAAAAATATAGCAAACTCATGCTTTGTGATTATTGAAAAATATTAGGTTTAGATTTGTTAAATTAGTTGAGTAGTTGCTAGAGATTGAAGTTACAGTAGCATACAGTAAGAAATATGTCCCCCCCCCCCCACCCCCTCATAAACTCACCTGCAAATCTTTTATTTTTTATTTTTGTATCAACTGTAATGTTCCTTTTGGTGATATACTGTCTCCATGTTAATATAATTTCTGTCATGTGAGCATTAATTTCTGATATATTACTATATTTGAAACTTATCAAGACAGTCCAAAGCAGGATTTTCTACTGAGTTGTGGATTCTGTCTTTTCTTTCTCAGCACTTTTCTGGAAATTATTCAGTTAGTTTTCAGTCTATTTTAATGTCCTTAACTAAATATAGAATGATTAAGAATTTATATAGAAAGAAAATAAAATGAAATAAATTTTCATAATAAGTACAATAGTCCCTTACACACTTCTGCTAATTAGGTAGATGTTTTAAAGCCAGCTTTCAGTTAGACCAAGAAAGGTTTACCGTCATCTTAATGCAACAGAACAAAGCACTTTTGTAGGAGGAGTTACAGTAATTCGTAATACAACAGTGTAGCTCATCGTTAAAGGTTGTTTAAAAAAAAATAATTATGCAAGATGAAAGGACATCTTTGGTAAGACTAACATTCATGATCAAAATATGTCAGAGTACAAACACCAATACTTCAACACAATATAAATCAAAGTTATATACAATATATGATCAAAGTTAAAATGCTACAACTTAATCATTATAAAGAGGAGTATATGCATAAGTGCTCACATGTATTAAGAAATGGTGAAAGAAATACTTACAGACAGGCCTGGTGGACCTGGGGACCCTGCATCTCCCTGTAAGAGGGAAATGTTTCAAGTTACACAAACACAGGGGAAATATAGATGCATAAAAAAATCTGATACCAGCGAATGATGTAAAAAAAATGTGCATTCTAAGTTTAGACAACGTTCCTAAATTCAATCTTGTCTTTAATCCCCCCCCCCCCCCCCATTTAGCTTTTTAATCTACATTTGAGATTGTTCTCACATGGGTCAAGCTTTACATTATGACATGAAGAGATAAGCAGATGTTTCTCGTATCATGACTTCTTCCTTTAAATGGAGAAACATGCCTTTTAATGTAATGGTGAGGAAACAAACTACAACCTGTAATAATGAGATTCTTGTCCTACATTTAACTCTGTGGATTAAATATCACTGATAGCTCTTCTTTATTGTCTCTGTCTTAAAACAACACAGATACACCAAAAGACACTGTAAAAGGTTTGAAATGTTAATAATTGAAGGACAATATTTTATTTCCTCTTCTTTGCACTTCCTCTTTTGAGAAAAGTATGGCCACACTCACTATAAAATATATTTCTTATGCATTTAAATAAATGCAAAAAGGAAGTGAAATTATTTTTATTATATACAGTAAGATATAAGTTATATAAGTGGTTCGAGGTTCACAAGTTATAGATTGTTAAGTAGTTGTTTGTTTTTCAATCATTTTTAAATATATGTGCAGCAAGCAAAATTGCAAAAAAACAAGCTATTCAGAAGTAAGAATTACAGTGGAACCCTGGATTACAAGCATAATTCATTCCGGAATGGGCTCGTGTTCCAAAACACTCGTAAACCAAATCATTTCCCCATAAGAAATAATGAAAACTCAAATTATTCGTTCCACAGCCCCAAAAAATAAATACATAAATAATAATACAATCTAGAAAATGAAAATAAAACAAATTAATCTGCACTTTACCTTTAAAAAAAGTACAAATAAATCCCGACAAATAAGTGTTTCCGTTGGTGCACGCAGGCACCGTGTGTGTGTGTGTGTGTGTGTGTGTGTGTGTGTGTGTGTGTGTGTGTGTGGAATTAGCCCCTTCCCTCGCCTCGTTTTACACAGTAACACTCCTCCTCCCTCTCCCCACCTCGCTTTTTAAGTTTCTTGTAAACTAATACTTAATAAATAATATTAAAATAATAAATACATTTATTTAATAAATACATTTATTAAAAATATTTGCTCAGTTTGAGGAACACTCGTAAACCACGTTAGTCGCAGGTTTAAGGGCTCACCAAGGCTGGTCCGTTTAAGATATCAAACAGCCCTTCACAATGTTAGATACTTAATGTCTTGAGATTATATTGGACCCTGTTTGGTCAAAATCATATAAATCCCCTAAGAGAAGTATATCACATTCCAATGGGTGTGTTTTTCAAACAAGGCAAAATAACCGACTTCCTGTTCAGCAGATTCCATGACATGGGGTATGCAAGTTGTTTACCTCAATGAGATCTAAATGTCTACCAGGCCTTATGTGTATATGTGCAAGTGAATATGTGCTATGCTTAAAAATTTTGACAAAGTTCCAGGGGGCACTGTAAAGGCCCTGTGCCACGCCCGGGGTCCAGGCACTCGGGCCTTCCTCATAATCAGTTGCAGTCTACACCCATAATATTTTGGAACCGTAGGAAGCGGTAGTGTTCGATACAGATTTGAGCAGTATTCTAAGTAAAACAGCTGTTAGGTTTTACTGAGCATGCTGGAGAATATGAGTTCTTTTGGTAACTTCGTCACACTCGCTCCTTTCTATTTTCATGCAAAACCCAGGAGTCTACATTATTGATTTTTTCCCCCCATCTGAAAACTGGTCCTTCTTTACAGAAGAATATTTGCATGCCTGTAATGTTATTTATTCAATACTTTTAGTGTATCTTTGTAGGGAATGGTCTTGTACATAATAATGCAGACATAATGAACTTGTATAACAAAATTTTACTACAGATAATATGGCGCCTAAGACTTTTGCACACTACTGTAGACTCATGATTGTCATATCATGTGAACAGCTTTCTCCTCTTAACATAATCCTAAGGTTCCATATACATAATGTAATGTACATGACATAACGTAGGTTATCAGCCTCTTCCTGTTCCTTTTTATTCGACATAATTTTAAAGCATCGCCACGGCTGAACCGTTTGAGATATCAAAAACCCTTCGCAATTTTGCATCTGCAATGTGTTTAGATCATATTGGCCTGGTTTGATGGCAATTCTATCAATTCCCTAGGAGGAGTATTTCAAATTCTATGGGGTGCATTTTGCAAACAACTCAAAATAACTAATTTCCTGTGGATTAGACCCAATAACATGCAGTGTGAAAGTTCTAAATGTATAGTGTACTTATAAGTACAGTATACATTTATAAGTTATAAGTATACGTGTAAGTGTGTATGAGCTATGAGGCAAAATCTTCTAGGGGGCGTTGTGACGGGCGTGTTCGACTCCCAGGGCCGTACCACACTGACCTCATATCGGGAAAATAAACAAGAAATCGACACTCGAATAAGCAACACACTAACAGAATACTACTATAAAGTAAAAAAATAAAACAAATTAACCTGCACGTTACCTTTGAAAAGAATCGCAATAGAGCAGTGTTTCTATGTAGAGCAGTGTGTGCGTGTCAAGGTGAGGGGAGGAGGGGTGTGTGTGTGAAGAGGCATGGTGTCCAATGACGCGCGTGCAATGCAGTGCCGGCTAACACAGAGAGAGAAAATGGATCTTTAACCTCTCTAATAAGACTTGCTTTTGCAAGAAGCGCATGTATGATACATGATACTTCGTAAATGAAGACTTGTCCGTTCTTTGCTCATCTTGTGGAACCTCACAAACCGTGTTACTCGCAATCCGAGGTTACACTGTATTATCATAAGGTTATCAACAAGGTTATGGTCTTAAGAGACCCATAATGTTCAGACACCATGTGCAGTATAATCCTGTCAAGTCATAATGTAATGAGGCAGCTGTTGCTCTTTTATTACAGCATGAAGAAAGAGCTCAGTCATGAACTACATTCAATCTAGCTGACAAAATGAAAAAGAATAGTTATTTATGAGAGATTCTGAATTGTGTTTCTTGTCAGCCATGATGAGCCTCAAGATCTCCTTTCAATTAGCATCAATTACCTACATTCCTCATCAGAACCACAATGATATGACAAGTGTTGTTTCCTCTCCTCTCCATTTCTAGGTAGAGTGGGTATGAAAAATAATCACATTTTGATGCTTTGCAGCCTGAAATGGAGACAGGCACAGCTTTTGTTTTATACAGCTATATTTACTCAGTGCAACTTCAAACACCCAAGTGAAAGATAGAACAACAATCATTTTGATTAGCTCAGCACGAAAAGCCAGAAGTTTTCAGTCCCTGGTAGTGCAACTGAAGCAAACAATCAACTATGGGTGGCAAGGCACTGTCAAAAGATCTCTGGAATAAAATCAGTAGATGGATAGAAAAAAATCAAAGGATTTTGTGTCCATGTGACAAAAATATCACAAATGTGGTTTGTATGGGAGGGTTGCAAGAAAAAGCCCATACACAGTCACAAAGGGTTTTGTAAAAAAGGTACACAGTCCAAGTCTTTGTTGTAACACTGTCTCAGCATGAATCAGAACATCATCCATGAAAATTTCAACCAAATCCAAGCCGGCTAAAGACTCTGCCATTTTCCTCTGGAAATTTTCCGGTGCGCTTCTTATTCCGAAAGGGAGGCAGCGGAAAGCGTACCTCCCAAATGGGGTGATAAAAGTAGTGAGCATCCTGCTCTCCTCATGTAAGGGAATCTGGTAAAATCCACTGTGCAAATGCAGACCTCTCTCTCTTGTTAGGTTTCAATACCGGCACCATAGCAGCACACCATTGTGTCAGTTGCGTTACCTTTTCAGTTATGCCCTCGTTCTCCATGCCCTGTAGCTCCTTTTCCACCAGTGGTACCAGTTGCAGGGGTATCCACCTGGCAGTGTGTACTGCGTATGGCTTGGTATCCTCTCGTAGAGCTATTCTGACTGGTTCAGTTTTAAGTAGAACACTAGATCCAAACATGCCACTGATCTCATCCATTCTCTTCACCATGCCCATTTTCACAGCTTCCTTACAGCCTAGTAAGCATCTTGTCCCCTCCATCACATACACCTTAAATAAGTGCTTTTCCCGCTTATAGCTGTTGTTACACAGGAACATGCCTAGGCAGTTGAGATTGCCCACTGGGCTGATAAAACGTGTCTGGGGTTGTTAGCTTTATTTTCGGGTTCATCTTTTTAAATGTCGTCTGACTGAGGTACCAGTCACATGGTTTATTGGTATTTCTACTGTCCATGAATCCTTATTATTCTGTTTATTTTCTGTGCCCAAAAAATATATCTGTTTGGGTTGCTTGCTTGTGACTTCTCTCACTGCTTTAGTACGACATTTACATTCTTTTTAATGCAGTGCACTGTCTCTCCTCCGAGTGTTGTGGTTTACTTCGCCTTCCATATTCCTCCTTTGAATTGGCTCCTTGGCCACTGTAATCCAGTCACTGAGCTTTTTTCTTGTACTAACCGCTTTTCCCTCTGACGGCTTGAAAATCTGCCAGCTGTGCATCGGGTCTGTTGGCTTGGAGATTTAAGTGTCGCCTTATCCCCTCTGCATGGAGCACACTTTCAATCACATGCATCAGTGTTGCGTATCACCAGATGGTCCCTTATATGTTCATTTCTTTTGTCCCCAAACTCACAGTGTTCTGTCAACTTGTATAGCGCCCTGATGTACTTCTCTGCCGTTTCTCCAGTTGGTAGAAACATGCTTTATTGTAGTATCCCATTATGTGTCTAACCACAGTGACTATTGAATTGTAGATTCACACTGAAGGCATCAAAACTATGAATTAACACATGTGGAATTATATACATAACAAAAAAGTGTGAAACAACTGAAAATATGTCATATTCTAGGTTCTTCAAAGTAGCCACCTTTTGCTGTCTGCTTTGCACACACTTGGGATTCTCTTGATGAGCTTCAAGAGGTAGTCACCTAAAATAGTTTTCACTTCACAGGTATGCCCTGTCAGGTTTAATAAGTGGGATTTCTTGCCGTATAAATGGGTTTGGGACTATCAGTTGTGTTGTGAAAAAGTCAGGTGAATACACAGCTGATAGTACTACTGAATAGACTGTTAGAATTTTTATTATGGCAAGAAAAAAACAGCTATGTAAAGAAAAATTAATGGCCATCATTACTTGAAGAAATGAAGGTCAGTCAGTACGAAAAATTGGGAAAAGTTTGAAAGTGTCCCCAAGTGCAGTCACAAAAACCATCAAGAGTTCACAGAGTTCTAGCAGCAGACACATCTCTAGAACAACTGTTAAGAGGAGACTGTGTGAATCAGAATCACAATGTGTGTGTGTATGTAAAGCAGTGTCCAAAGTCCGGGTTGTTATTGCGAGTGAGTGTAGGTGAGTGGCGGGAGAGATGGTTCGGTCTCACCGGTATAAGATGTTAAATCCGGGGGCTCGAAAACGGAAAAGAATGGGTATTGATGTGGTCCAGCCAAGATAAATCCAGCAAGGGAAAATAATCCACTGGTGCTGACAATCAATGTCTCACTCTCTGTAACAGCGCTGTATACTCTCATCTCTCCACCATGACATGTTTGCCGGTTCCTCTTTTATACCGGGTCACGTGACGCGGTACAAAATCCGGGTTCAGGTTAGTTTGTGGGTGATAGCTAGTAGTCAACTTCTGCACACTCCCCCATGTTTGACACAGTTGGGCTAATAGCTGAGACGTGAACTGGGATCCTCGGTCGGACACTAAGTATTTGGGAACGCCCCACCTAGTGAAAATTTCCTCCCTTAGGATTTTCACCAGTTTCGGTGTCTTTACATCTCGTAGAGGAAACATCTCCACCCATTTAGTAAAATAATCCACCACCACCAGCAGATAAGCATTTCGCCGTTTACTCAGGGGAAAAGGACCCATAACATCCAGTCCCACTGTATGTCCAGGCTCAGGGACCTCGGTACTCTGTAACCGCCCGCTAGATTTAGTGTTTTCGGCTTTGTATCTTTGACAAATATCGCAGGTTTTTATATACTGCCATACGTCCTTTCGCACGGTTGGCCACCAAGCCACATCTAACAACCTCAGCAGGGTTTTCAGTTGCCCCAGGTGTCCACCTAGGGGATTATCGTGAAAGTAGTGGAGAAAGATGGGGATTAATGACTGGGGCACTACCAACTGATATTTTTCTCCGTGTCGTACTGGTACCCGGCGATATAAGGCCCCTTGGTGGTGTTCGAAGGAGATCCTCTGATCTTGTGCACTTCTTGGGTGGTCTTTAGTGAGCAGCTTGATGATCGTAGGGTCTTTCTGTTGTGCTTGGGTTATTTCACATAGATCGCTGGGTAGGTCGGAGGACCATTTGGGGTTTGTGATGACCAGACATGGGGCGGCGTCCACTGCTAGCGGCGGGGGCGCTCGTGATAGGGCATCCGGCCCCAGGTTCAGACAGCCTTTTCTGTGATGCACAGTGAAGACGAACTGCTGTAGTCTTAGTGTCCACCTGGTGAGACGAGAGCTGGTTTTAGGGCAGTTGAAGGCCCAAGACAAGGCGGCATGGTCGGTAAAGACCTCAAAAGCCCTGCCTTCTAGGTAGTGCCTCCATTTTTCCACTGCCCAAACTACAGCTAAACACTCCTTTTCGGATGTGGAGTAATTCAGCTCTGCTCCTCTCAACATGCGGGAGGCGTAGGCTACGGCTCGTTCTCCTTCGGCTGAGTTTTGGGTGAGGATGGCTCCTAATCTTACTTCGCTGGCGTCCGTGTGCAGTTGGAATGGCAGGTTTGGGTTTGGTTGTACTAGCACAGGTGGATTCTGAAGGGCTTGTTTTAGAGTGTCCATGCTGTTTTGACACGTTTCTGTCCACTCCCATTTCACTCCTTTCCTTTTTAAATTATTTAAGGGAGCAGTTATATCGGTGAAATGCGGAATGAATTTGTGGTACCATCCAGCGAGACCCAGGAACCGTTGTAAAGCTCTGATGTCATGTGGTGGAGGATATTCTGCCACTGCCTTGATCTTCTCCGGGTCCAGCTGTACGCCTTCTTCAGAAATGATGTGACCCAGAAACTTGAGCTGCCTTTTGAAGAAATGGCACTTCTTCATATTGAGAGAGAGGTTGGCTTGGGTGAGTCTTGAAAACACGGCATTTAAATGTTCAATATGCCGATCCATTGATGGGGAGTAGATAATGATGTCATCTATGTACACGAAACAACATTTCCCCCGTAGGTCTGCCAAAACCTTCTCCATTAGTCTTTGGAAAGTGGCAGCGGCGTTTCGGAGACCGTAGGGCATGGACCGGAACTGAAAGAGACCTTTGGTGGTGATGAAGGCGGTTTTTTCACAGCTCTCTTTCTCCATCTCCACCTGCCAGTAACCGGACTGCAGATCCAATGTGCTGAACCAGGAGGCGCCTTCCAGGGATTCAATGATGTCGTGAATCAAAGGCATCGGATACGCATCGGGTTTGGTTTTACTGTTCAGTTTTCTAAAGTCCACGCAAAAACGGTAAGTCCCATCGGTTTTAGGTACAAGTACAACGGGAGATGACCAGGCTGAACAAGAAGGTTCTATGATGTTGTCCTTCAGCATCTGGTCGACATCTTTTTCTATTATATCTTTCTTTAAAGGAGAAACTCTATAGGCTCGAGATCTGAATGGAGTGTCGTCAGATAAAGTGATTTTGTGTCTTACTAATGCTGTCTTCCCCAGGACGTTGGAGGTGGTGCGAGGCCACGCTGCCACTAATTTCAGCAGCTCCTCTTCATTATCGGTGTCCCATATCGTCCTGCTTTCCGTGGTCTCCGCCGAGTACAACAGAAGGTCTGATGTTAGGGGTAAGGCGTAATACAAGTTGGTCGTAGCAGGGAAGTGAGAACGACCTCTGACAGCTGTCGTAGATGGAAAAGGGTTTGCTTGGGGAGTTAAAAATGGATGGTGGGTGAAACCTTTATCTGTTTGCAGCCCGTATCTTCCCAGAGCGATCTCCAAGACAGCTCCTGTGGCTCTTAAGAAGTCCAGCCCCGCAATCAGAGGGAAAGCTAAGTGAGCGTCACTCATAATGTATGTTTTTTGCTTACATTCGGCCCCGTGCCAGTTGTAATGAAGCGTTCTTTGAGTTTGAGCTTGATGTATTTTCCCGTCAGCCATTACAAACTTCTGGGGGGAAGGAACATCACCCTTGCCGTCCTGTTCGCCGAGCTGCTTCCATAGTTGTTCTCTCATAAGCGTGTATGAGCTGCCCGTGTCCAACACAGCATTTACGGCCCTTCCCTGTACTATCACGGGAACCTGGAGAAGAGATGGAGCTGTAAGGGGTTGTGCAATGGAGAGTCCTGCTACGGATTTTAACGGAGCTTGAACTGCCGTCTTCTTAATGCTCTTCTTCTTACCTTGCTGAGACCCCACCTTCTGCCAGTAATCTTTGGAGCCCTTGCAGTCTTTTTCCACCATGGAACCTATCTTCACCAGCTGTTCAACAGTGTTCACTGTGCCTCTGAGACATCTGGCCACTCTAGGATTGATGTTATTCAAGATACGACCGACTAGTTCTTCCTCAGAGATATCAGGCTTCCACTTTAGACAGAGGGCCCGGTAGTCATAAGCAAAGTCCCTCAGGCGTTGTCCAGGCTGTTGTACCAGAGACCTTAATTTGTCTTCCACTTCCGTTAAGTAGTCATCCGGTAAGAAAGCGGCCATGAATGCCTGTTTAAAGGACTCCCAGTCCGTCACCTTGCCTTTCTCTGCCTTCCACCAGCTCAGAGCAGGTCCTCGCAGAACTGTGCTGAGGGTGCCTACCAGCTCCGCGCTGGGCAGTGGTCTGATCTCCAAGTAATTTTCACATTGCTCGATGAAGTTGAGCACATCCGCTGTCTCAGAAGCGTCGCCAAAGCCTGGAAACTCCAAGCGGATGGGCGGTTGGGCATAAAAGGAAGAAGAAGTTGAAACAGAGGAGGTAAGTTGAGCTGCTGGGTGTGCTGTAACACAAGGAGGAATATCGTATGTTACATGACTGCTTTTATGTTGTACCTTCTCTGTAGATGCAGTGATTGGCATCCTGGGGGAATGTAGAGCGGGAGATTGGGGTGATGCAGGAGTGTAGGCCTGTAACCTCTGGATGGTGGGCGTACTAGTGAGACGCAGCCTCTTCATCTGATTTTCCCAGATAACATCACGCCGCAAAAAACAGTCAGTTACAGCTCTTTCCAGTTTTTCTAGAGCTTCCTGGCAGTAGCGCTCCAGCTCTGCTAAGCTAGCGTCCACTGCCTGCCGAAAACTGGTTTCTCTGTTAATACTGCTGTTAATGGATTCTCTAAAATCCTGTTCTAACGTGCCCACTTTATCTGAAAGAGCCAATACATCCACCTTACATTGATTCAGTTCCATTTGCATAGTATGTACATCAACATCAGACACATGAGCAGCAATCACATCATCATCATCATCATCATGTCTATCCGATATGTACAATGAACAAATCAAAGAAGTTATTTCGGCTGTAGGGTTACGGCAGGTCACAAATGCATCATCTACCTCATCCAGTACATTGGTAGTAACAGCCAACTCGCCACTAGCGTTAACATTAGCCGCGTTACCGTCCATTTTGCTCCGCAAAGTCACACCACACCAGAAAATACCACAGATTCCCTGTACGGGCCACAACTATGTAACGTTCAGCTTTGTTGTTAAACTCAGTTACAATAAAGGGGATCTTAGAATCTATTTCCAGTGCGGTGTAGGCCGAGCGAAACAAGAAATGACGCAACACAATGATTCAAAAATAAACCCAACGTGTATTAAGTGAAATAATAAACAAAAAGGTGCACCAAACCAAATAACAATATATACAAATAAATATACAAAATATACAAAGGTGTGTGTGTGTGCGTGTGTATGTATGTAAAGCAATGTCCAAAGTCCGGGTTGTTATTGCGAGTGTGTGTAGGTGAGTGGCGGGAGAGATGGTTCGGTCTCACCGGTATAAGATGTTAAATCCGGGAGCTCGAAAACGGAAAAGGATGGGTATTGATGTGGTCCAGTAAAGATGAATCCAGCAAGGGAAAATAATCCACTGGTCCCGACAATCAATCTCTCACTCTCTGTAACAGCGCTGTATACTCTCATCTCTCCACCCCGACATGTTTGCCGGTTCCTCTTTTATACTGGGTCACGTGACGCGGTGCAACATCCGGGGTCCCTCGCGTGGTGATTGCGCGCTCGCGAGAGCTTAAACCCGAAACCAAACACCGTCATGGGACAATTTAAACCATCTCGGGTCCATTTCTAGGGTGCAGGTGAGCTTTATCAACTCCATCATTAACCTGCTATTTAAAATGCCCCTTTTATGTGGCCACGCTACAAGTTAAAATCTTTGAAATAATTACATGAATTTAAGCATTTTACACTAAAGTTCTTATAGACTCTACAAGTTTGTGCAAAACCTTATGATCCATTTTAGATCAAAACAAATGGAGTATTGTCTGAAAACATGTTGGTCACATGCCCAACTGCGTACCATCAGTACCAAAGATGCTGAAACTGTCATCCATGCATTTGTCTCATCACGAATTGATTTCTGTAATGCCCTTTTCACTGGTTTACCTGCCAGCTCCATCTCTAGGTTACAATATATTCAAAACTCGGCTAGAATACTCACTCATACTAAACGCTCTGCTCATATAACACCAATCTTGTTTGATCTCCACTGGCTTCCAGTTAACTACCGTATTAAATTCAAAATTCTTCTCCTTGTTTTTAAATCTTTAAATGGCTTGGCTCCCTCTTATCTCCTCAATTTGCTTGTCCCCTACATCCCATCTCGCTCACTACGTTCTTTCGACTCTGGCCTTCTTGTTGTCCCTCAGTACCGCCTATCTTCAATGGGGGGCAGATCATTTAGTGTTATTGCACCTAAGCTCTGGAAATCTCTACCACACTCTCTCCGTTCTGTTAATAACATCTCAGCATTTAAATCTCTACTCAAAACGTACTTGTTTTCTGAATGTTACAGCTCGATTCATATGTCTGTCTCCTAGTTTTTTTTTTTGTTTTTTTTTTTTTACTTCAAAGTCTGTCCCCTTTTTCTATTCATTGTAAAGTGTCCTTGAGCTCTGGAAAGGCGCTATATAAATAATAATAATAATAATAATAATTATTATTATTATTATTATTATTATTATGAGATTGGGCAAAAAGAAAGGTTCTTCTTTTCTACAAAGCAGTTAACATGGTCATATCATAAATATCACAAATTTGTTTTACAAGTAGGGACCTAGACATAATACAAAATTTTTAATATTTACTTTGTTAAATTTTTTTATGTTACGACCTTCCTGTTGTTTACTATTTTAATTAATTTTTTTTTTATAATGAACCTCCTCTTTTAATTCTGCATATTTCTGTGTAAAAACAGGGGAAAATCACGTGTAGCAGGTCTTAGTATTACACAAATACAACCTAAGACGTATAGACATATAACCTTATTTACTGTGCCATTATTTATTTAACAAAAATTAAGGGAAAAAATTTAAGGTACCCAATTAGTACTCCTCATGATTCAATAGCTTATAGATCTACCTTTAGCAGAAATTAAGTTCTATATAACTATGTCTCTCACATCATTGTCGAGGAATTTTTACCAGTTCTTCTTTACAACAATGTTTCAGTTTATCAAGGTTTTTGTGCATTAGTTTATACATAGATCTCTTAAGGTCCTGCCACAGCATTGCAACTGGGTTGAGGTCTGGACTTGGATGTATATTTACTGGTGTACGTTGGATAACTGCCTTGTTACATGACCCAATTTCAACCAAGTTTTAACTGTCAGACAGAGTTCATGGTTCACTGATTAACTGCAAGGTGCCCAGGTCTTGTGGCTGCAAAATAAGCAAGCCATCACATCTCCACCACTGTGCTTGACAGTGGGTATGAGATATTTCTGCTGAAATTCTGTTTTCTGCTGGAAAGTAAGGCCAAACAACTCTGATCTAGACTCATCTGTCCAAAGGACATTGTTCCAGAAGTCTTGAAGTTTGTCCAGATGCAGTTTTGTGAACCTCAGTCGTGCTTCCAGGTGCTTTTTTGCTTCTTTTTTTTTTGAAGTGCAGCAACAATTGCCCCTCTAAGAACCCTGCTTACATCTTTCCCTCTTGGCATTAGGTTAACTCACCTGAATCCTCCAGAAAGCAAATTGCCAAAAATATCTGCTTTTACAGAGGCCTGCACACCTACTGTTAATCAATTAATTAGGAACTGATGATTAGCAGCACCTGGCTGCAATTTCCCCTCATAAATCCTATGGAAGATATAAGGAGGTACCTATTGTTTTTCCCCACATGTTTTTTTTTCTTTTTCAGCTATTTTTTGTTAAATAAATAATGGCATGGTGAAAAAAAGTTATATGTTGTTTGGCTGAACAACATACAGTATGCCTAAGGCCATGTCCACACATAGCCGGGCATTTTGAAAAACAGCTTTTTTCTTTTTTCTCATTTTTAAAAATAATTCTGTCCACATCTCGACCACAAGCACTCATAAGCGGCACTTAATTTTTCCCTGGGATTTACTCACACTGTCTGCACTTGGATCCATCACGCCCTCTAGTGAGCCTGACAGAATAATCTGACCTCATGGATCCAGCATAGGCAACTCACCTGAGGGGAGCATTAGAGAGCCAAGGAGCACTCCTAGGCACCCACCAGCAGGAAATAAGACAGATCACAAAAACACTTCAAACTATTATGGAAACGCTGCAGTCTCTCTCTACCCAAATTCGGAATCTGCACCCACTCTCCCACCATCCCTCCAACACACACTCCTGGCCCAGAGCCCCGTCTCCCTGCCCCACCAACCTATGATGGAGATCCAGCCACTTGCCTTTCCTTTTTAACTCGGTGCTCCCTTGTCTTGGAACTACAGGCCACAGCATTACCCCCAGGCAGAAAAAAATAAAGCCTCCAAGGATTTCAAGCACCGTTTCACCATGGTACCCATCCTTATATTTCCTGACCCCTCCGTTCAGTATGTTGTGGAAGTTGATGCATCTGAGACGGGGTAGGGGCCGTCCTGTCTCAGAGATCCCTGAAAGACAATAAACTTCACCCTTGCTTCTTCTCCTGCCAACTTACACCCCCAAACGCAACTATGTAATTGTGGACCGTGAACTCTTTGCAGTCAAGTCTTGGCTCTTTAAGAATGGAGAGACTGGCTGGAAGGGGCGGACCATCCGTTCCTCGTATTCCTCGACCACAAGAACTTGTGTACTTAAAGACGGCAAAAAGACTCAACTCATGCCAGGAGCGATGGTCGCTGTTTTGCTCCCGTTTCCAGTTTACCTTATCATATCGCCCTGGTTTCAAGAACGTCAAGCCTGACGCCCTCTCCTGGCAATTCTCCACCTCTCAGGACACATCCACAATGGAGGCAATCCTTCTTCCTCGTTGCCTCAATTGCAACAATTCAACTTGACGTGGAGTGCCTGGTTCAGCAGACCCTCGAACAGGAACCTGGCCCAAGCATAGTTCCAACCAACAAGCTTTTTGTCCCTAGATTGGCATGCCACCCTGGGAAGTACCTTCTCCCTCCTACACCAACGCTTCTGGTGGGCCACCATGAAGGAGGACGTCGAAAAAATTTGTGGCCTCCTGCGACACCTGTGCCAGAAATAAGATGACTAACCACTCTCCTGAGGGTCTTCTTCGACCTCTCCCCATTCCCCACACCCACATCTCCATCAACTTTGTCACTGGCCTGCCACCATATCAAAATAACACCTGCATCTTAACCAGCATGGACCGTTTCTCCAAGTCGGCACATATTCCGTGTCTACAATGATCGGTATAGATAAATTACAGATGTTACAGTGTTTTTAAGTCTTATAAAGGATGTGTTAAAAATATTGCAATAACTAGTTTTGTTTATTTATTTATTAATTTATTTTAAATAGCATAAGCATCATGGGTTGTGTATTGAGTAATTTAAAAAAATCTGTTTTATTAATCAGTTTATACATTTTTTTTACCACATCATCTATTTATGAAACTATGTTGACAATGCAAGATCTGCCTGTATATGAACATGCTGTATAAGGTTGGCTGGACACTGCAGTTAACTGAAGCTGTCAATGCGCTACCTGGCAGGATTATACAGCATTGCAACCATCTTATTAGAAAGCGCATGGGGGTGTTTATGGGACAGGGCATCGTTAACTGCGTCATCGTGGGGGATCACATTTCGTGCACGGATCATGCACAGACTTGTCATGGTTTGTGGTGGGTCCCGTCATGGCCCAGGCGGCTGTTGGAAATGGCTTCATCTGTAAATAGGGGCGACTTTTGCAAAGCAAACAAAATGTAAAATCAGTACCCCAGAAAAACAAGACACCACAAAAATATACTTGCTGAATAAACACTGCATTTTTTTTAAAAAAGTGAAAGCGCATGCAATGTGACCAGCTTTATTGCAGCCATTTGAGCTCATATAATTGTGGTTAGCACTGTCACCTTGCACCATGCAGGTTCGATTCATGGCCAGGTTCGATTCCCGTCTCTGTGTGCATGGAGTTTGCATGTTCTCCCTGTGCTTGGTCTATTTCCAAGCAGTGTGTTACAATGTGTGTTACAGTCCAAAGACATGTAGGTTAGGTTAATTGACATTCCCAAATTGGCCATAGTGTGTAAATGAGCGTGTGTACGTATGTGTGCCCTGCGATGGATTGGCACCATGCCCAAAGTGTACCCCGCCACGTGCCCTAAGTCTCCTGGGATAGGCTCCAGGCCTCTGTGACGCTGAATACAAGATTAAGCGGTATAGATGATGAGTGAGTGAGTGGTTATTATTATCATGTTTTTTTGCTGTTTGTGTCCAGTGTTGAATGATTATTTGAAACTGAAGCACTCCGTGTGGATTCATGCCACAAGTCATTTTATCATGCAAAGATTATTATGTTGTTCTTGACCACTGAGCTTCTGCTTCCAAAATTGACATTGTTACTGTTTTTAATCACTGGAATGGAAGAGATGGACAATTTCCTTATCATAACATGTCTTGTATTGTTTTAAATCACTCAATACACAACCCATATTTTTTTTTTTTTTTACAAAAAGGAAAATATGAATGGAATAATTTTATTTGGTTTATTATTATTATTATTATTATAAATCTAAAATTAACATTTCTTCCACACCATAGATTACAAATGTTAATGTCAATTTTAGAATCTAGGATCCAGAAGATTTTAAATTTACACAAATTTAAGAAGAGACCTGAAGCACTGCAAGTCTAAAGAAAGGCCTCAGATCCAAGAGGGTCTTAAAGTGAGGATGGTTGCATTTTAGTTTCTCCAAATGTATAGGTGAGAACAGCTAATTCACACCTAGGAAGGGGCGAATTATTCGTATTTGTATGTTGTCTGACATTGTAAACCACATACAGTAACAATAAAACTTTCTATTTTATTAATATTAATAATATAATATTCTATTTATTACTATTTATTTCTAAAATGTTTAACTATTATTTAATTTACTTCAAAATAAATTTAATAATAAGAACAATCTATCTAACATTTTAAATATTATTGATTAAATGTGGGCTGAAAAAAACTTAAAAATGTAACAGATGAGGACTCATGTCAATCAATCTTACATGACAAAAACAGAATGCTGGAGAAACTCTCAGGTGGAAAGACACTGCTTCGTGTGGGAAACAACAAAGACAAAAAAAACTTTAAAATAAACTCCGAAAACGTTGGGGCATTTTTTTTTTCTAAATAGAAGCTATCTTTAATAATCAGTTGAGCTTTTGAGCTGTACACACATGCATTCTTGCCTAAACAACACTTAAAACTACACTTTGTGACACAATAACAGTAATATCTTGAACATTTTACTGGCTGTTTGGAGAAACCAGAGAATAAAGAATAAAACAGTTATTGGGTCACAATAACCCAACCAGGTGTTTACAGAAACAACCCAGCATTTTTTAGAGAGAGTATTTTTTTAATTATTCTAATGTTCTATTATGAAAGTTTATTTTTCCAGTTATCTCTATATTTAAAGGTTAATGTCTTTAAATGTAACATTGTTTTTAATAATAAAAATAAACCGATATAAATGGAGGGTATATAACAGTTAATTCTTTGTAGAAATAAAATTGTTAGCTAGTGAACTTGTCTGTCTAAACAAAAATGTTTTAACTCATTATTGTACAGTAAATGTCAATAGATCTGATACTGATTTTTCATGATTGTTGTATAAGTACTCTGATATGGAAATTACCATCACTAGTATTTTTTTTTATACAACATATGACTTTTTTATGACTTAGCTTAAATCATATTTTAAAACTGTGTCGAATGAAAAAGTCACTTTGCACCACATGGCAGTCGTTCCATGAATGACACGAAATGCGACTGATTTATTTTGGCCGTTGCCGTTTTGCTGCGACAGAGAGCGCGGCGGTAATAGACATTCTCCTTGACTAATTACTGTTTTTCCGCCACAGATTCTCAACACACTTGTATCTTTCTTAAGGGCATTTACATTTCATTTGGAGGAATATTATCCCACCTGTAGTTAGGAGCAAAGAGGCCTTAGCTTGTGTTTAGCTTGGCTTCAGGACTTAATTAGCAGCACCTGGCCCCTGTGGGGCTTTCTCCCTAGCGATTTGGGGCAACTAGTGACCATCTCACAGCACAAAGCATAATGAATTTAACATTTAGCACTTAGAAAGCATCCACCTAGTTAGATATATAGTTATTTCAATTATATTTATGTAGTATATTGGTAACAAACCCTCATGTGAGCTCCTAATGTAATGGCATCATTTAGAGAGCCTGCTGCATAAAGCTAAAGCAACATAACAGAATTTTCAAGCTCCAATTTTCAGCCTTGCCACTGATCCATTGGCCAAACGTTGGGACAGTGGCAGAGGACTGACAAAGTTGCCAAAATTTTATAGAATTCATTATTAAAACATTATAAGTGCCAAAGAGACATTCTACTGTGCTTTACTGAAACATGGCTGAACCCAGTGCTACCAAGCCATACAGCCAGCCAAGTTCTTTTCGGTTTACCATAACGACAGAACAATGGACTCAGGAAAGTTAAGAGGAGGTTGTATGTGTTAGAGGTTTGCGGGTGTTTTGCAGCCCTGAAGAAGTACTGACATGTCCTGACATTTTGGCATTTTTCAGTTGCTTAAAAACATATAAATGGTTAAAGCTGTTAATACACATCTCTATACATTGTAACACACTATGTTATAAAAAATAATAATAATAAAAATTAAAAAAAACTCTTAATTACTCATGAACTTTCCTAAGCATGAAATTACTAAAGCCCTACTTAGCCAAGTTATGTATTTATATAAAATATTCTGATGCAGCATTAATACAATATATAATACAATATATAATATATAATACAATATTAATACAAAAATACATTTGACAGTTAAAATTTTAACTGTTATTATTATTTTAAAAGTTTATGATAGGTGATAGAGCAAGATGACACTCTTGATGTAATGATGAAAATATGCACATAATGCAATAACTTCCAGTGGCACAATGTCTTATGCATGAAAGTTCAGACCATTAAAGCATAGTGACTGGTCCTCAGACAATGACCCTGTAAATATCTCAAAGATAGTCAATAATGCCTCTGGCAGGACTATACAGCATTAAACCAGGGTATTAGGACAGAACAAAAGGGTGTTAATGGAGCATGGCTTCATTCACTAAGTCATTGCGGGGGATCAGGGTCCATCCATGGATCGGTCACGGACCCATCACGCACTGGGAATTGTCCTGCCCTGGATCAGGCGGCTGTTTGTTTGAAAAGGCTTCTACTGTATAGTTTATTTAGAATATAGGTAACTGACAAGCAACATAATGCGGACAAAAAAGCTCACTCACACCCTATGCATATCCCACTTGCTTACATATTACAGAGAAAATGTATAGGAACAGGAACAGTACACGATGAAAAAAGGATGTTAGGTTTGTAAAAGCCCAAACACTTATGTGCAACTCTTGAAAGCAGTTCCTCTCTAAATGGATTCTGTTGCCTGGCATCTGCTTTTCAGTGCACACAGATGATGCAACCAGCAGTGGCAACATTCTTAGCACCTGAGGTCAGTCCAGGACAAAATAAAAGGGCATTAATGGGGCATGGCTTCATTCACTTAGTAGTTCTAAGCAGTTTCAGGTGCAAATAAACGACTATATATTATTATCGTTATCATCACTAATCACCACGCATAAAGACATCACAAGCTTTTGCAATGTCATACAAGGACTTATACATTTTGCATTACAATTGACATTAACATCTGAATATCTACACAGCTACACAGATATTCTGGAACATCTGTTAGCTACATATGGCAGTATTTTAAAAAGGGGTGTTTGTTTGCTAAATAACATAGGTCATAATGTAACCAAGAACTGAGCAAAGTATGTATTGTAAGTTAAAGCTATCCAAAATGGGAAGACATAGATTAGAAGATATACACAATAGCTGATACTGAACATCTGTAACATTGCTTAGCAACATAAGGCACTAGCTTATCCACCATGAGCTAACATGTCCATACCAAGCTCATAAGACAGCATATTAGCATGAAATGCTAATGTAAACTATGTAAGCGACATTGATAGACACCATAAGCTAAAAAAATTTAGCCAAAATGAGGAAAAATAAAATAAAATATCAGTTTTATATTATCACAATAAAAAATATAAAAAATAATTATTCTATACGTAATAACTTACTCCTTGTAACAGCTTGCTGGATTATCCTCACTAGCTAAATCAAATCACTCTTTAAAATGCACCCGTTCGTGTTTTTTTTTTTTTTTTTTTAAGGAAAAGCTAAGCTCCTCCTCATGTAGCATGTGGGTCTGTCCTCATGGATTACATTAACCGAGAATATTTATTTTTGACTTTAAGTCACTTCATTTAAAAGTAGACACTTTAAAATTTTTATAGATATTTTCTTATTTCAATACGCCAAATTTTTGCTGAGTTTCAGTTCATTTTAGCAACAGTTTTCAGAAAAATATTTGTGCAGACTGAGATGGCTGAAAGAGCACCCTGTAAATTTTCTTTATTTTTACAAAAAGCACAATGTTTTGTTATTATATTGACTACATGAATAAAACTAGACCCTTTACAGATTTAAATGATGTATTATACTTGTGCGTATGATCAAAAATGATGGAGCCTTTTAAGTGCTTTTCAAATTTAACAGGAAAAAGTGCAAGTCAATCAGTGAATAAATACACCAATACGGAGCAGAGTGGGATATAGAGGGTGGGTGAAAATTAACTAGGCAATATCTAATTGCTACAGAACTATAGAAGTATCGCTGGATCACCACTCCATTTTGCTCTTACTGTGCATTTGTGATTAGGCCCATTGTAAATAGTTTTAAAGTTGTGTAGGTGAATAAACAAGTCGCTCAATCTGTTGAAGCTTTTCTGGCATCAGGAGCGACACAGTCAAACGCACAAATGTGTTGTTTGCCAGAGAGGTCTCTATTTATGAACAGCAAAAGGTAGTTTTTATATGTTTGATCAAACTCATGTGCCATCGACATCTGTTACTATAAAGAACATAAAACACTGTACAATGTCTTAGTGAAATCCTGAAGAACAGAGGAGTGTAAATTGTTCAGATGTTCACCCAAAGACGAACTAGGATAAATGATGGATAGAGGAAAAAGGGAGAGAGAGAGAGAGAGAGAGAGAGAGAGATTTTTTGAGATTTAACTTAACTTTAATTAATACTGATAATTTACAATAAAATTATTACTTTACAACAATATTAATTCATAAAAAAGATTTTTTTTAAATGATAATTAGTGTAAAGGAGTTGTAAAAAACAGTTCACCTTCATCAATAAAACAGATGACATTTTCGTAACACCACTTTAGCATGAAAGTATCCAAGTCATTCATTTCTTTAAAAAAATTAAAATCTATTTTGACACGAGCTTTCACTAAATCTCTGAAAACAGAAATGGGGCTGATCAATCCTCCTCTCTCTATTTTATTTTTCTGACTTATGTAGATAGCTATTTTTGCTTCACCTACAATAAAGTTGATCAGTTCCCATTTCTGTTTTTCAGCCTTTTTATAACCAGCTCCAAAGATAAAAGAAACCTGGGACCATTTTTCACCAAAAGAGTTAAAAAGTGTTTCCAGCAGCTCAAACAGAGGGTTAAGCCTTTTGCATTTCAAGTAGCAATGAAAAATAGTTTCAGTGTCAGTACAGAATGGACATGTCTTTAAAACATTTGGATTTAGTTTAGAAATTAAAACATTGACCCCCACAGCTCCATGTAAAATTCTCCACTGTAGATCACCTGCTCGTTTTCTAAGCGCCAATTTATATAACACTCTCCATGCTGGCTTAATATCATCTGAGATCCCAAACATTTTTCTCCACACTGTATCTGTCCTTCCGTCCAGCTTTCTTTTATTTACAGCTTTTACACAACATCTGTAAATGTCTTTTTTTTTTTGCTTCATAAATTGGTAAAACTTGCCCTTTTTCTTTATCGATATAACAACCATTAAAACCATTTAGTTTGGATGAAAAAGAAAGGGGAAAGGGGTCACCTTTGTCTGGTGTTTCGGTCCCCTCATGATATTCCTTTATTAGATCCAGTTCTTCTTTTGACAACTTGCTGATCCATTTTTTGATGATGCCTTTCGTGTGCCGTAGTAACCGTAGGCCAAGTTCCTGAGCTACTGCTCTTGTGTCCTTAAAGTCCGGTCCTGCCGTGTCCACTAGTCTCTTCAATGTTGTAAACTTTTTCTGTTGTAGAATTTGTGTGAGACCTGGAGAACTATCCTTAGCGTCCATTCGTCCTCCTCCCATTAGTGGCTCTTCCAGGAGCCAAAAGCAGGACACAGCAGGGCCTTGGAATTCACACTCAAACAAAGTCCATGTTTTAAAAATACTTTTGTAAAAATTAGACAAGTTAGAAACATTAAGAATTGCTGAATCCATTAGAAACAAGGTACGATCACAACCAAAATTATTGATTTTTCTCAATATAAAACTCATAGCATCGCTCCATACCGGGGAATCAGATCCGATCAGATATTTTTGTATAGTTTGAACGCGGAATGCTGCGATTCTGCTTCTAATGTCTATCAAACCTTGTCCTCCTTCTTCTTTAGGCAGGAAGAGGACACTCTGAGGAACCCAATGTAATTTATCCCATACAAAATTAACTAGGCATGACTGTATTTTTCCAACAAGGCCCGTAGGGGGCTCCAGGCAGGCTACACGATGCCACAATGTTGAGGCTACTAAGTTGTTTGCCACAAGTACCCTCCCCCTAAGTGACATGTTTGGTTTTAGCCACTCCCATTTCTTGAGTCTGCCTTCTATTTTCTCTAAAACCCCCTCCCAGTTTTTATTTTCATCATTTAAATGGATTCCTAAATATTTAAAATCCCCTTTTGTCCATTTTAGTTTACCTGGTAGTTTAGGTAGGCCTTGAGACCAATTTCCTATTGCAATTGCTTCGCTTTTTTTCCAATTGATTCTAGATGAAGAAACCGAACTAAAATCAGAGACTATCTTTTGCAAAATTTTGATATCACTCTGATTTTGTACTAAAACCATAATGTCGTCTGCGTAAGCAGATAAAACATACAGAACATTAAAACTTGGTAAAATAAACCCCTTTAACGACGTTCGTAATCTGTGCAAAAAGGGTTCGACTGATAAGGTGTACAACATACCTGATATTGAACAGCCTTGTCTGATTCCCCGTTTTACTTTAAAAGGAGTGCTTAACCCTCCATTGATCTTCAGTACACTTTCAACGTCTTGGTACATCACTTTCACCATTGCTATAAAACTAGGGCTGAGGCCAAAAGCCTCCAGAGTTTTCCAAAGGTATTGGTGCTCAACCCTGTCAAAAGGTTTTTCTTGGTCCAGTGAAATTAGACCAAGGTCGACTGCCAAAGAACTGGAGATGTCCAAAATGTCCTGAATTAAAGAAACGTTATCAATTGTGGATCTACTGGGCACACAATACGTCTGTTCAATTTGAATTATCGAGTCAATGATGTCTCTGAGCCGATTGGCTAGTGTTTTTGACATTATTTTATAGTCTGTACAGAGCAGTGACACTGGACGCCAGTTTTTAATGTCCTGCAAGTCCCCTTTTTTGGGGAGAAGGGTGATCACCGCTCTCCGGCTACTCAGGGGTAGACACATTTCTCTGCAGCTCTCGTCGAGGACTTCCAGCA
>JAAGKR010008829.1:0-24321 GCA_011419295.1 Clarias macrocephalus | reverse complement strand
AGTCCTTATGTACCACTAAAATGTTATGTTGTCATAATTTGAGTTCTGTTGTGTGTATAGAAACTTCTGAGCCAGATCCTTCATCTACAGATCAAAAGAAAATTTTTGATAGTATTCCCATCTCTGTAATGCATTGGGAAAGGTGGGTCCACGTAAACCACCACCCTACTGGTTTGGCCACCAAAGTCCTTATAAGTCACAAAAACCAGTATAGGTGTGTGTGTGTGTGTGTGTGTGCGCGCGCGCGTGTGTGTAATCATCACAGAATTCAATCTTTCATGTTTTATCAGTCTTTAGATGAAAGTCAGGGTGTGTGTTTTTGCTTGCATGGTGTGTGTCATCATAGCCTGTATATGAAATGGAGCTATCTTTAGAGACACACACACACACTCACACTCACACACACTTTTCTCTGTCTGACAGCCATGGCCACCTGTGGTGCCTGTCTTTCAAACCTGCGTGTGTGTGTGTGTGTGTGTGTGTGTGTGTGTGTGTGTGTGTGTGTGTGTGTGTGTGTGTGTGTGTGTGTGTGTGTGTGTGTGTGTGTGTGTGAGTGTGTGTGTGTATAGTAATGGAGACTGAGAAGAGACTAACTGGCTAGTGTGTCATTAACTGCAATTTGTTTAGTGATTACGAAATACTTGAAACCATTAATAGTGGAGTTGTGTTGACTTTGCCAGGTTGATGATATTTTATCCTGCACTTCATTTTATTTGGATTATTTCACAGCACTGGGTCCATTGGAGTGAATTAATTCGCTCGAAGTACTCGTTATGTCTGTTCTTGTGTAATTGCCTTGCCGTTTTGCATAAAAGCGACGCCTTGAGCCTGCTGGAGTTAATTGTGTTAGCTTTGCTCTCTCGTGTCTTTATTTAATGAAATCTTTTATTTAAGCCAGAGGGTTGCACAATGAACAGATGGCGGCGCTGCTTAGGAATAAAGAAACATGTTGATATAGAGAGTCGGGGTAAAAGAGAGGGATTAGTGAGATCAGAGCATCGACACTAGACTGGAGACGACCTGTTGGGCAGCGCACATCTGAAAGCGCGGGACTGATTAATCACAGTGGAACCACAAAGGAAAGAGGCTAATTAACACTTCTTTTGGTTAGTTACTTCCTTCTTTGATAATTTTTTTTTTTACTTGCTGATGATCTAAAATGAAGCGGAGACAGCTCAGTAGTTACGGGTCGTAAGGTCAAATCCGAGAGCCGTTGTTCTGAGGTTTGCCCTTATCTGCTTAGTTCTGCCTCAGTGGTGCGTCAAAGAAGATCAATGGAAATGAAGTGATTTAGGATCACTTTCATGTCATGTAAAATGTGAATAAAAGTGCCTAACGAGCACAATCCTGCGTCATATCGTTTCCTCAAGAAATCTTAAAAATGAACAATTTAGAAATGTTCAAATGCCGGTTGGTACAGTGGCTTAGTGGTTTGCACCAACAGCTGCCACCTCGAGGATCAGGGGTTTCAGATCTCGCCTTCGGTCGGTGTTTGTGTGTGAAGTGTGCATTTTTTCCCCGTGCATAGTGGGTTCCCTCAGGGTGCTCCGGTTATGCCACACATGCACCGTAGGCTGATTGGCATTTACAAATTACCCATAGGGTGGGATTCACTGTGCGACTGTGCGTGCTCGTACCCTGCTATGAGTTGGCACCACATCCACGGTGTACCCTGCTTTGTGCTCAGAGCCAGGCTTCAGCCCCATCCCACATACACTGGTTATTAATGCTGGTTATTTCACCAATCCAATTTAAATAGCGTCCTAATAATTCAAGAAATGATGCATGTGTTTGACTGACCTCACTGTTTAAAATTATTATTACATTCATTTCAGTTATCTCTTTATTTAAGCCTTTAATCTTGTTGATTCAAGACATTTCATTGTTTAAAACAATAAGTATTTGACTTGAAAGATAAAAATATTAGCCGTTATTTTAATTTTATTATTCATACGGAACCAACTACATAATTATTTAAAATCATGAGATAATAACCCAAAGTTTAAAATGATGAGATTTGAAGTACCTAAACCTTTATAAAATAATAAGTTACTCAACTAAAACAATGACAGAATATTTTGAAATAAGTCAGCAAAATAATAATGTAGCTTTTTTATTTATTTTCCCCCACAACTTGCAGTTCAGAGGTTTAGTAAAAAAAAAAAAGTGTATATAGTTAAAGTGTTATTTTTTTTATTATTAACGCCATAATTGATTCAAATAACAAGATAACAGAAATAATGTACATATGTAATATCTTAACCAGATACTATATCAAAACAAAGAAATATTTATTTTAGTATCTTAAAATTAAGATTTCCAAAATAATGAGATAATAGCTCAAGATGTGGTATAATATATATGGTTATTAAGTTCAAATGAAGAGATGTTAAGTACTTAAACCTATCTTAAAATAATGAGATACTTAGTTCACTTTCAGTTCCATACATGTACACTTAAATGTAAGAGATAGATGTTTTAGGTAGTATAATTTATGTTGGTGTTTTATTTGAGTTTTTTTATTTGTTTATTAGTTTTTAATGGACACACTGTAAGCCCGAATAAGTTGGCAAAACTCAAAAAATTTGAGGTTATCAGTTAAAGTAAAGATGTTTCCAATTTTAAGTAAACAGAACGATCAGTTTTTGAGTTTGTACCACTGAGCCACCAGTGTCCTATTGCCCTGATGATGTCAGACACAAAATCACTAGTCTGAAAGATTTTAAGTTGGTGGAACTTTAAGGTGACAGTTACTGTTACTTAAGTACTTACTGTACAGTAATATTTTAATTTACTTAAAATATAAATTTGTTCAGCTAACTTGAAAAGTGTCATTTCTACAAATTCATAAATAAAAAAGTTCTAAATACTCATCAAGGTCTATTAATTTGAACTAATTGTAATGATTTAAGTTAACAGTACTCAATGTGTTTAATTACTTTGAGCATTAGGGTTTACAGTGCACTTAAATCACTTATATATATTTTTTGCTATATAGATTAGCCATGCCTACCTCACTGCACTAAGGTTATTAAGTTGAAATAAAGAGGTAGGAAAAAAAAGAGATATTTAAGTACTTGTCTTAAAATAATGAGACGAGAGTTGAAATAATGACATAGTATTTTGAAATAAATTGTTGAAGTAATGACGGCGCTTTGAAACATTTTTCCACAACTCGCAGTTCACAGCTATTGTACAATACATTATGATTTTATGTTATTTAAAAGTTTTAAAGGTGTGAATTGTCTATTATTAATTACAATGTGGTAAATCCACAAGATAAAAAAAAAAAACAGTTATGCCATTTAGCAGACACCCTTAACCAAAGCAACTCACTTTTAGCTCCCATGTAGTTGGGAGTTTTGGGTTAAGGTTCTTGCTGGTGTTTGGCCAGCAGTCTTTCTGTTTCTGTAGTTCATTATTCCATTCAGTCGTTTAGTCCCCATAAGCAATAAAGAAGGCTACTGTACATGTTCACGAAGATCACAAACCTAAAGTGATGTAAGCACCTCGTCACTTGCTAACGTGAGTCCACTTTTTTCAGCAATACACAGACACACATTCTGCAAGCACTAATAGTCAGGGCCGTTGTTCTTGTTGTTGCTGTGGTGGTGGTGGTGGTGGTGGTGGTGGTGGTGGTGCACACAGAGTCCCACACTGGTTAAGGTCTGTAAAAACAGCATATGGCTGGAAATATTGTTTGTCACCCTGTAATTTCCCAAGCCCGTGTTGACTCACAGTAGTTCAGCGTTTTTATATCGAATCCTGCCAAAGCATAAAATGTTTTTCTATTACCTTCTATTTTCACACTCTGATGAGATTTTTGCAGTACAAAAAAAAAAAAAAAGTGTATATTTTTTTCAATCCAAGCATGAATCACACCGCCAAAGTTTTCTTTATTTATTTCTACAGCAGCAATGAACTTAGAATCCTTTCTGCATCTATGTGTTACTGTATGTTTAAAACCCCATTACAGCCCATAATGAGTGCAGAACCTACAGGGACACACGGCAGCACAGGCTCTTCCTCTCAGGTCAGGTTAATGCTCAGCGGGTCAGTGTAAGGTCACGCTAGCGTTAATGGATCTGATTCCCAGGACAGCTGTTCCCTTCTGACTGTGCACTCTTTACAGTAAACACATTTGTTCAGGATTGATTCCGGACTGATTTTTTTTCTTTTTTCGTTCCCCCCCCCTGCGGCTGCACAAGAGACTGTATTTCTGGGTCTTCTGCAAATTCAACCATGTTAACTGATTCTCCCAAAAAAAAAAAAAAAAACATAATACTTTCAGGCTAAATTGGTTTCTCCATGCTTATTTTCTGCTCGAAAGACCATCTGGGAGTGTGACGCGTGTTTATAAAATAGACCTTGCATGGGAATAGATAAGATGAGACAAAGTAGATCTGATCTGAACTCTGATTGAACTCGCTTTCCTATGGGAGTAAATGATGCAGAAAAAAACGCTATCTAATATATTATGTTTTTCTTTATACCGCCAGACCGCATCCTATGTTTTGATTGCCAATAATTTGGCTGCAAGGCAAACCACAGGTTTATATCAAATGTGCTTGTTTTAGTGCGCTGTATAGCAAAAAGTGTCTGAACACCTGACTATCATACTCGTATGGGTTTCTTTTCTCAAACATTCCATGCACTTGTATATGATGTCCTTCTGTGCTGTAGAATTACAATTTCCTTTCCGGGAAATGAAAGGCTCAAACGTGTTCCAGCACGGCGATGCCCCGTCTACAAAGTGCACTCCGTGGAGATGTGGTACTGAATAGTACTGTTGATTTTAATCGGTAGCTTTGTATTTAATGCATTTTGTATACCAGCCAGCCAAAGCATAAAATTCATCAACATTTAAACCACCTAGGTTGTACCTCCAGGGTGGGTCTGCGCCATCGGGACATGATTCCACAAGTCATCTGGAGGTGTGTGGCAGCAGATTCTGCTGTGGCTTACGGGACGGATGGGCTTCTCTGGATCAGACTTGACTAATACTGTAGGTACTCGATAGGATTGATCTGGCGAAGTTCAGAGGCCGGGTCAGTGGCCTTGGGCTCTTTGTCCGCTGTTTGCAACAGACTATGGCGCACTGGGAGTTCAAGTGCCTTTCTACAGTGGCCAGCATTTACTTTTTTTTGGGGCGATTTGTGCTGCACTGATTTTTCTTTGGGATCGGACATTATGCATTGCCCATTATCCTGTCGCCAGTTTGTGGAATTGGAAAAACATTGTTTTAAAGCACTTTAACAAACACTTTGCAAGATGGGTTCTCCAGTTGTGATAGACAAATGTGAATTTTGTCGCTATCAAACTGTGCCAAAAATAAAAAGGGATAGCAGGGAAAACCTGGTGTGAAAATGAGGCCAAGGGATCCCTCTTTCTTATAACGTCACCAAGTCTGTATTTAAATATTCTAAAAATAGGATTTCAATGTTTATTTCCCTCATAAACAAGCACACATGGCCTCAGCAACAAGACATGATACAGTAATAAACTTGGTATCTAAATGGGGCGTATTGGAACAGAAATCTGAAAATATGTGTAACTCAAATCACACAAAATGCAACCTGTAACGCGAGTTAAATGCATAAATTATAAATTATAACACCTTTATTACAGGTATTCATACATACAAATATGATGCAAATCTAAAAAATTAAAATAAAAAAAAGTCCTTCCTGGACAGAAAATCTATAGTGCTCATCTAAATGTGCATTAAAGGCAGATTCCATGGCTCTTGCGGACATTAATGTTAAGATTCCATTGTTTGTCACATGTACTTTACAGCACAGTGGAATGAAATTTTCACATATCCCAGTCAGAGCACAGGGTCAGACAGGGTTCAGCCCCCCTGGAGCAGACAGGATTAAAGGGCCTCGGTTAAGGGCTCAACAGTAGCAACTTGGCTGTGCTGGGACCTGAACCCCTGACCTTCTGATCTGTAACCCAGAGCCTTAACCCTTTGAGCCACCACTGCCCCGACAGCATACAAACTTATCTTTGCTGGTTGCTGGTCAGTCACATTCTTGGCCATCTACAGTCCCTCCTCCCAGTGAAGGAGACAGCCAGATCGCCCCGTCTCTTTCATAATTGTTGGAGAAAGTAAAGAAGTAGAGAGGAAACTAGAGCGAGGTTGCTCTGGGCAAATTGTTGTTCGGGCCGGGAGGAGGAGAAGAGCAAGAGAGTAGAGTGATGAAAAGAAGGAAAAGCGTGAGCTTATTCTTTAGCATCAGCTGTGTGTGGGTGTCCGTGACTAAGTACAGCTGGCTCTGAGTCCACACACACACACACACACACACACACACACACACACACACACACACACACACACACACACCTAGCTAATTAAGGCCCTGTTCATTTTGAGACATGAAAGGATATGAAGCAATTAAACAACAGATAGATTTAAAGTGGAAATGCGTGCGCCTTTGAAAAAACACATTAGGCTACGTCGACGTAATGATGTTAGCATGTGTGGTTTTCATCCTTTGGGTGTAACATTGCTAATAATCTCAAAGCTTACAGGAAAATGTGTAATTTATAGGAAATAACTGTAAGCATTAGCGCAAGCAGCGATGGTCTCTTGCGCTACAGCACATCGCTCCCAGTGGAGTTTACAGCTTAGCCCTCAATTAGCACATTAATACATGCGAGTGCAAAGTCCCAGAAACACATAAGATATTAAAAAGGCAAAATCCGAATTCTTAAACCCTTGATAGGGAAGCGAAGGACGTTATTCAAGTCACGGTTTTGTGTACTTCATGGATGACTGACATTTACAGTAAATGCAGACGTGTGCGGTACCTAGCTTTAGGACAGAATGAAGAAGCTAAGAAAACGTCATCAATATCAACAAGCAATATAGTGTTATAGTGTAAAAATAAAATGCTAGCAATATCAAACAGTGTAAAAAGAAATCAGTTGAAAAGGGACTCTTGTTTGTAGTGTACTGTCAGTACGCTATAGGAATAATTTGCATGACTTCATTGGTTGTTTGTTTCTTATTCCGTCAGCCTCATGCAGCCCATTTCCCACACATTCTTCTTTAAATGTCTGTTCGAACTCTGTCTTTCTTTTGATGGACTTCTTCAGGTCAGAGCTGGAGACTGAACGGGTCACAAACTATTTTTGTTTCCGTGGGTATTATTTATTTTCTTTTTCTTTTTTCCTCGGTCTTGTTGCAGGATACACCCACATTCCAGCTTTGTGTTTCAGTTTGGACTGATGGTCTTTGATAAATTGTAATATTCAATCAAATTCTGAACAATGCTCAGTGAAGAAGAAAATGTACAGGAGTTAAAAGTATAGAGAATTATAACTGAGTTTGTCCCTGATGAGCAAGCTGAGGGCGACGGTGGCGAGGAAAACCTCCCACCGTCGCATAATAATAATAATAATAATAATAATAATTTATATACATTTAATAAATGAAATGTACTATATAATATATAATAAATACTGAAATATACTAAATGTAAATATAATCCAAAATAGTAGCATGTGCTGAGTTGACTACTATTAATCTACAGTAGATGTTTATTACTCTACAATGCTTCTCATTTCATGATTATATTATCATATGCGCGTCTTTTTTAATAGGCCTTTTTGTTTAACAGCAAAAACACATGAACTGTTTCTTCTACATTTTCCATCCACTGAATGCTTTGAGGAATGTTTACTGAAAAGCCCCAACATTGGCAGCCTCTGAGGTATGAATCAAGCACCGGATATTTGCATAATATCTTAATTCCTCACCCTTAAAGTCAACATACGTTTCCTGTCTCTGAATACGAAGTACTTTCGTGGTATAAATATTGCTATAATCTAAGATTTTTCAAGTTGTGGCTGAACTTTGGCTCAATGCTGAAGGATAAAATTCCGATGTGTTACAAAATGTGGATGAGACTTTGACTTTGTCCCCCAGCTAAGCTCATTGTGTAGCCTTTCTACATTTCAGTGCAGAAGTCAAAGGTTTTAACATTCAGCTGTTGAATTGGTTTATGGTGGTCAAACGAACCGTGTACGATTTGCCCGAGTTATAGACTGGTGTACAGCCGAGTCGTCCTAGCATGTGATGGTCTTCTAAAGTGGCGTTTGCACTGATAGTTCTCCAAAGGCTTGTGCGATATCGATTTTTACCTCACTTGCCATCTTAAAAATTGCGATAAAATATTGAGTCGTCTAAACCAATAGGCTAAAGGAGAGAAGCCTTTCCACCAGTTCACTTTCAGTGTTGCGTGGAATAATATTTTCAGCTGTAGTTGGGGACTGTTGGCTCGCAGGGACAATCACAAAAAAAGGAAAAATGGATTGCTCCAGATTGTGGATTTGTAGCTTACATGTACAGTATTTCACACTACTGTATAAAAAAAAGTTTTCATATATAATTATTTAACAAATAAAATGTCCACATTGATGATGATATCTCTGTTAATCTGAGGCTGTTTATAGTGTTGGAATGAAATAACTTTTTAACTGATCATTGTTATCATCATATTTTTATTTAATCGATTTAAGGTTAAGTTCATCATCCTGTTTACTACTGAGACCAAAAATTGAAACTGAGCCCTTAGTACCTTTTTGGTCAAAGTATTTCATTTTGACATTTTGAGACTTTATTTCATGATAATGAGCTTAAAGCATCTCTATTTTATAAAAGGAAGGGAAAAAAAACATATGTACTATAAGGAAAAAATAAATAAAGACATGAATAATGAATAATAAATTGGCTCTTTCATTGCAAAGAGTCAAGAGTGAGATTTCAAGATTGCAAGAGTGAGACCTTGTAAAAAAAAAAAAAATGCTAGATCTTGCAAAAAATCCTAAGTACTCACAGGTCATTTTTTAAATTGCTAGACAAGCTCTTACTCTCTTATTAGTAAAACTATCCTCGTCATTAACAGTCTATAATCTTATTTATAATGAAAATGATTTTGCAAACATATTTGAGACCTACTGTACACTGACCCTTAGATTTAATAACCAATAAATCCTCATCGTCCGACATTGTCTAAACTGCGCTAAATTACACAAAAGCATGAATCATCAAGCCACGCCTCTTGTGGTCTAGGATTGGCTCGCATTTTACTCGTGTTACCCAATCATAGATGAGGCTGAATTCTTTTACCCAATCCTAACACGGAAGGCAGGTGTTGCTGGGAAAAAAAAAAAAAAAACAAGCTTAGTTACTCTAGCAAAATAATCACATCATTACAAAACAATATTATTTAAAAATTACTTAAAATGATGCAGAAATGTCATTCAGGCTGACACTGAGATTTAATTATTCATGAATATTGTGCTACACTGCGCTAGAAACAAAAGAAGTCTAGTTCACTCATATGCTCATAATACAGGAGGTGGGATTTCCAAATGGCACATAAGAGAGCTTATTAATTAATTAATTGATGAATAACAAAGAATACTTGCAATGATTTTTTTTTTTTAACACAGACCATTACATACTCATCACATAACTCGTCTTACAAAAAAAAAATAATAAAATCCCTATGGCCCTAATACAAGGAATGTGAGAGGGGCGGAGCTCCCAGGCAGTGAGGGAGTGTGCAACGCCGTTCAAGTCATTTCAGATTGTCTCTACTCCTGGTTTATTGGAAGTTTATACTTTTATTCAAACAGTATTGAGGGATAATTTGTGCTAGCATACTCTCGTGTCAAACTGCAGAGTCATCAGAGCTCTATTATTATTATTATTATTATTATTATTATTATTATTATTATTAGATTAAACAGTGAGGTACATCTGGAGTTCCCTATACACTCATGCAGCTTTTCCTTTCCCAACAGTGCTTAACTGATGGTATTTAGTTAGTAACTCAGTGTAAAAATCTGAAACTTCAAAGCACATTTGTAAGTCACTCTGGATAAGAACGTCTGTCAAACATCTGAATCTAAAGCTTTTTAACTCTCTATCAAATACATGTATTTCTGTGGACAGTATCAGGCAGGGTGAAAGCTGGTGCTCTGTGTTTTTTTCTTCCCCCCTTTCTCACACTTGCAGTCTGGATGAGTCTGAAAGTTTTTTATTTGTCATCTTCTCTAAAAGCTTCTGTGGCGTCAGTGTAATGGTGTGTGTATCCTCATGCCCTGCGCTGGAAAACAGCTCCTCGCTGTCCAGTTTCCACAACTGTACAGTATATGCTAGTGTGTGTATGTGTGTGAGTTCGGTGCTGTGTAACTGTCAACTACGTGGCCCCACAGGAAAACTTTAGTCTCTTGACCAAACCACAGATCAAGTTTACATTGCAAAGTAGTCCTGGTCACCTGACTAAGAAGAGACGATCTGAAATGATCTGCACCAGCGTTGTATTGTACACCTACTGCCTGGAAGCTCCGCCCCTATTTTGCTATCGCACATCTCACATGTGACTAGTCCTGGTCACTTGACAGTATATGCTAGTGTATGTGTGTATGTGTGTGAGTGTGTGCGAGAGAGAGTGTGTGCGAGAGAGAGTGTGTGCGAGAGAGAGTGTGTGCGAGCGAGAGTGTGTGCGAGCGAGAGTGTGTGCGAGCGAGAGTGTGTGCGAGCGAGAGTGTGTGCGAGCGAGAGTGCGTGCGAGAGAGAGTGCGTGCGCGAGTGAGAGTGCGTGTGTGTGTGTGAGAGTGCGTGCGTGAGTGTGTGTGAGTGTGTGGTGCTATGTAAATATGAGGTTCTGTCAACTACATGGCCACACAAAGTGAAACTTTAGTCTCTTGACCAAACCACAAATCAGGTTTACATTGCAAACTAGTCCTGGTCACATGACTTTCACTGTGGAGAGCCTGAAATGGAAAGAGTCTTCTTGAGCCTTCTTGCCATATTTTGTCAGATGTGCAGACTGTACAGGGAAGACTTTCTGGGCAAAGTGGAATTACTCCCAAATGTTTATTTATTTTTTTATTCATTTATTCATATGTTTTGTTTCTTTTAGTAAATAATTTGTCCCACAATTCCTCTTTAAAAAAAAAAACAGATTAAAACTAAGGTTCGTGATAGGGTTTCATTTACAAATATGGGTTCACGTGAAGCTCACAATCTGCAATTTCCAATTATGCTATTATAGATATTAAAGATATCATCCTGTCTAAGAAAACATGACTTTTTCTAAATAAAAAAAAATAATAATAATAATTAGTTCACTCACTGTTAAATTCAGAATGTACATACTAGAGACTGAGGTCGATTGAATTAAATATTGACATTATTTTATATTGTCAAACTCACTTCAAAATCATTTTTTTAATTTCATTTTTAATTCATTTCTGTTCACATTTGAGATGATACGATGCTGCTGTTCCTCTACTGTATAATCCCTCAGGTGGCGGATATTTATAAAATCATGATACTTAATCTATAGAATCTTAGCATTAGAATCGCTATACAAATCGGATCACCGCCTAAGTATCGTGATAATATGGTATCAGGTGGCCCCTGGGGATTCCCATCTCCAATATGTATGTTTTTTTTTTTTCTAATTAGAGCGGTACCATTAAATCGATTATGTCTGGTAATTGATCTTTTGTTTTGTTCAATTCGCCGTCTTCATTTACAGATTCATACTTTTTTTTTATTCTTTAGTTAAATTATAAAATGTTGAAGATGTGTTTCACAGCTATTACAGAAAATACAAACCACTTCCAGCTTTCACAAAGTGCTTGCATGTTTATTTGTAAGATGATCATCTCTTCTTCTTTTGAGTTTATGGGAGTTTGGTGCATTATTGCCACCTGCTGGAATGGAGTGTGAAGCAGAAGCTTGACAGGAATAAACGATTATTGCTTTGTGCAAGAACTGACCTTTAAACAATCACAAGTTACACGGCGTTTCAGTGCTTATTAGAAACTCTTAGTAGTTTTAATCCTTTAATCCTTTTATATCTGTAGGATATAGATTCTTGAGAAAAAAAAACAACAACAAAAAAAAAACAAACAGACAATGCATTTTTAGTAGTATTGAAATGAATCAAATATCGCAGCCCCCAAAAATTGTATCTTATTGAATGAACAGTCTTCCTGTGATTCACAACAGGAAATGACAGATTTCCCCATCTTTTCCACTTCTGCTAAACTAATTCTGTCCCAGATGTACACAAGATACACAGGAGAGTGTGTGAGCAACATGCTCCTCTCACACGGCTACAATCTCTAATGTGTTTCTATATAATCAATAAAAAATAAAGTATGGATAGTGGTCAAGGATTGGAGTCACAGAAAACTCATTTGGTCTCCTAAAAAATTTGCTCCAAAACCCCTGAATTAAAAGGAAACAAAAAGGCAAGTTGAAGATGCAAGATAAACTTGTGCGGAGTGTGAAAACCCTGTTTAACTGATTCATAAAATAGTTTTTCAAATGCAAAAAAAAAGACAAAAACATTATAAATTTTTTAGCACTTTTAGCAGTGGAGTTGTGCGATTTCCATCGATTATGCAACTGAATTCAACCTTTTCTAATCAGAATTGATTTGCACTTTTTAGACCATTTTTAAACAAAGTATTTACAAATTTTAAATTCAAATTCTTTAAATATATACTGCAGCTTTTTCAGAAAATACAAACTGCTTCTGCAACACAGGGACGTAGTGGTTATTATTACTGTATTTGGGCTCATACCTTCAGGGTCGAGGGTTTGATTCCCGCCTCGTGTCTGTGTGCATGGAGTTTGCATGTTCTCCCCATGCTTGGTGGGTTTCCTCCAGGTGCTTTGGCTTCCTTCCACAATCCAAAGACATGCAGAATTGTGCACTTGGTGTTTCCAAATTGTCCACAGTGTACGAGTCAGAGTGCGAGTGTGTGTCAGATATAGGCTCCAAGTTTATCGAGACCCAGAACAATAGAATGAGGAATCTCCTGCAAATACTTGCATTTTGTAAGAGTATTGTTTCTACTTCTTTAGTTTATTGGCACTTTAATGGATTGGAGCAGATTGTCAGGAAAAGGTTTGTTATAAAAAGATTACTGCTTTGTATGAGGTATGACATTTAAACAATCAACAAATCAAGTTACACAACATTTTAGTGTTTATTAGATACTTTTAGTAGTTTTTAATACTTAAAGGGAATAAAGCTGTTTGATACAAATCAAATATTGAATTAAATCAAATTGAAAATGGCAGTGCCCGAAAATGTAATCGAATCGAATCGAGCATCTGGATTGCAAAATAGAGCAAAATGGAACTGTGCTATTACTCTTCAGGGAGCGAGTATGAAAACGTACAGTGCCGTGTATTTGAAAAGTATTTGACCCCTTGCTGATTAATTAATGACTTTTTTTTTTTTACACTTCAACAAGTCAAATGAAAACCCTCTAATTTGGATGAATTAAAATAATTCTGCAAAGAAAAGTGAGCCAAAATTCCTCCACAGCGATATGAAAGTCTCATTGTCAGTTATCGCAAATGCTTGACTGCAGTTGTTGCCGCCGTTGGGTGGCACAAACAGTTATTAGGATTAGGGGGCAATTACTTTTTCACATAGGGCCAGGTAGGCTTGGACAGCTTTTTTTTTCCACAATAATAAACAAAATTGTTGTTTAAAAACTGAATTTTGTATTTCCTCGAGTTATCTTTGAGATCGTCAAACGAATTTTAATGTTCGACAATCATTCAAGTCCTACAAATACGCAAAGAAATTTAAATACAGGGAGGGCGAATACTTTTTCACAGCACCGCCGCTGCTATTTGTATTGTGTCAAATTGGTGCTTCCTTAAAGGTACAATTGTCTATTTTTTATTGTTGACATGTACAAATAGAAAAGTAAAAATATGAAGAAAATTATAAAAAAATAAAAAAATCCATAACTATGGTTTTAGCAAACATTTAAAACGTTTCTGAGAAAAAAAACATTTGTGAAAATAATTTCCAGTCCAGGATACTTTTTGGTTTGTGTTTGGATGCTCCTCATTTTACAGCGACTCTACAGACCACCTAAGACACAGAGGGTGGAGCTGTTGGGAGCAAGGGTGGGAATGGGGGACGTGAGCACAACTTCAAATGTCAGTCCTCCATAATCCTGGAGGACACGTAAACACTAATCTCACTTTACTGCAGCTTTAAAGGGGAGAAAGAAAAGCAGCGCTATAGATCAGTGGTCCTACACTGCGACTCTTGTCCACCACTAAGATATTCTCTGCTTTCACAACCTCAACCCCCCCCCCCCCCCCACACACACACACACACACACACACATACACACATATACACACACACAAAATGTGACTTTGTCATTTAGTGAGTCCCTGTCCTGCCTCCAGACTTTGTGTGTGTGTGTGTGTGTGTGTGTGTGTGTGTGTGTGTGTGTGTGTGTGTGTGTGTGTGTGTGTGTGCACATTGTGGTGTACTGAAAGCAGAGGCTGTCTCTGTGTCTCTGTGTCTCGAAAGCAGTAAAAATGGCAAAGTGCTAATTAGGACCTGTCTTCTTTAGGGAAGTGATGACTCACTGTCACAGCCTTTTTCCCTTAACGTTCTGTTTTCCTTGTGGATTGATACCACAATGTGTGTGTGTGTGTGTGTGTGTGCTTTAAAAACCTACCACACACACATACAGATACAGATACAAAGCTAAAAGCGCGTCATAATAAATAAAATCTGGTCTCTTTTACCTGCGTGGTGTAGCAGTCGCTGGCAGCCCCGTCTGAAGAGCCTATAAAATATAAATGACTTTCGTACATAATTGATGTTCTTATTAGGGAAGGAAGCCCGAGGGAGGGCTGGAGCGCTCGGTGCCGCGTCTGGCGCAGACGCCGGATTTCTACTCTGATATGACACGGGTTTGAAAAACGATATTGTCGGACACGGTGTAGAACAATCTGTTATTGGAAAGCGTTATCACTGTTAGGGAGAGCAACAAGTTTCTGCACGTAACACGAACGCGGGATTCTTTCTTTTTTTTTTTTTTTTAAATCAGTGCAGCTTTTATTTCTTTTTTTATGTGTGTCTGAAAGCAGGCCAGCTCAGTTTTTATGGTTGATTTATTTCCAGTGTGCTTCCACTTTATAGTAATTGTCCTCTTTAAATTATATAAACAAATCATAGTTAATGTTCTGGTGTATAATTCTTTCATACAACCAGCTTATTTGTGTGTGTGTGTGTGTATACTGTGTGTGTGTGTGTGTGTGTGTGTGTGTGTGTGTGTGTGTGTGTGTGTGTGTGTGTGTGTGCGTGATTCCTTTGGTTTTAAATGGTATTAAATTCAATGCTCTGATGTATCCAAGAACACAGCAATACAGTACAGTTTTTGTCTGTGTGTGTGTTTGTGTGTTGTTTTTTAATACTATTTTTTAGATTCTCCCAAATCTGTCAACTAAAAGTGTCTAGATCACTGGTTCTCAACCCAGGTGTTTAAGATTTTAGAGTTATCCCTGCTCTCATCATATCCACGTCACTCTAGAAAAGGCTTTGAGTTTGCCGATTAGTTAAATCTGGTGAGGAAACACTAAAATGTCCACATTTTAATATTTCTGATATTTTACTATTAACCCAGGTCTCAGAGGTGTCTCTTAATGCTCCTCATGAAATACCCCTCGGATGATACAGTATATATATATTAAATCATGTACAGTAGTATATAAAGTACATCAAATTCTTTATATTTCACTCCTCTACCAAATGCACCATTTCAGTTTCTATGTCAATGAGCTACCGCTGAGCCACGCCCCACCAACAGAGCTGTACAGAGTCGAGCAACAGGCCAGGGGAGAGTAGCGTCTTATATGAGGTCACAAGAGGGGGGAATCTAATTGGCTTTTTAAAACCCTGCATAATCCAAAACATTGGAAGAAAAAAAAAAAAGGACAATAACAAGAAATTCTTTTTGTTTGCACATACACTGGAAAATGACTAAAATATGAATTTTGCATGAAAAGTCTACAAAATTTTTAAAGTTGCACAAGCTAGAACGGTCAGATAGATTTTGTACATGTCATTAAATAACCGTTAAAGGGCAGTGGTGGCTCAGGTGATTGACCCTCTAGGTTGCTGATTAGAGGGTCATCGGTTTAAGCCCCACCACTGCTTGATCATCCTTGGATTGTCCTTAACCATATGCACCATACAACCATAAAAAGTCTGGATAGAAAATGGGAGGGTTGAGACAGGACGAGTATCTGATGTTAAAAAAATTAAAGAAAAAAAGATTTTTTTCAGCTGACATTTTTAAATCTGATTGGTTAGACAGCATTGATTTTATTTTTAATGTTCGTTCAAGCTACAAAGCCTGTTTACTACCTATACAGTACATCAATGCACTTATTCTAATACATCATCGTTTTTATGTTAAGAGGTTGTTCATTGTTTCCATGTTCTACCACTAGTGAAGAGAAACATAGTTTATAATGCTAAGGGTTATTTAATTTCTCTTTGTGGAAGGAGTCTCCAGTGTCAGTGCTTTGTACTGTAAGTCACTACTTTCCCACAAGCTGCTGTTTCTGTCTTATTTACTTAAAGAAAGAGGAACAAGGTGAAAAATGATTTATAGCTGCTATAATAAAAGTGATGTAATGTAAGTGACACGGCTGATGAGCTGCGGCATTAAACGAAACTCTATTAACACAGTAGCACAATGTAACTATTGGCAAATTGCTAATTTATTAGAGAAATAAAGGACTGTGTAATATACTGTTATGGAAAAATAATCAAGTAAATCACATTTACTCTTTATATATATATATATATATATATACAGGGAAATTATTTTTAATAGTCTGTTAAAGGTTAAGTACTTCTCAAGAAACGTCTTCTCATGGAAAGTTCCATCCTGCTTATATCCATGCTTATTGAGTGTATTTCGTTTACATACTGTATGTCTGCACACTGTACATACTGTATCCCCATGTGTATCTCCTCTGTGGTTCATTTCATACTATACAAATAAAAACTTTTTATATCCTTTCTACAGTATATGTAAGGCACTTAAAGCTACACTGTGTTTTCAGCATCACAGAAATTCCTTTCAGCTCACTTAAAAGGCCTAAAGAAATCTGTTTTGTTTGTTTGTTTTTTGGTGGAAATAATTGCGGTCGGGTTATTTGTTTAGTGTTTCAGCTTTATGACTGTAGTCCTTGTAGCACAGCAATTAACCTTTAACTTTATGAACGATCCATAATTAATGTTACTCTACAAGTAGCCTGTGTGTGTGTGTGTGTGTGTGTGTGTGTGTGTGTGTGTGTGTGTGTGTGTGTGTGTGTGTGTGTGTGTGTTGTGATATTCATATATAGTAGTGAATTACATGTAGCCCTTATGATCAGTTGCTTGGTTAGCTATAATGCTGTGTTTCTGAAAAGAGAAAAGTGATTATTTTGAGTTTTTTTTTTGGTATTTAGATCAGTTTAGATATTTTTTTTTTTTTAATTTATTTAAACTAGAGATTTAGTATTGTCAACAGAACAAAAACAGCAATGCTACCTCTTCTACTTCTACTACTACCTAAAAAAAATTCCCTTAACTTAACCCTTACGATAACTGATCTCTAGATTATTGATTTATAATATAGTAAAGAAATAAATCATTGTTTTTGCCCTTGAATCCCATTTGACCAATACATACAGTATACTGTAAATACGTCTTCTTTGACTATTCTGCACAACATACAGTATATAAAACACTATTATTGTTATATAACACTATTCTGCATAAATGTGACCGGTCACATCAAATCAGGTATCAAGTCGGGTATCAAGTTCTGGGTTTTTTCAGTTAGGAGGACTTTCGGATTCCTGAGTTTAATAAGGTCTATTTTGGCACCAAGTTTATTAATGTATCGTGCGGCTGCTGAGATGTGACCAGTGAGAGTTTGTTCATGAGGAGGCTCTTGGGGAAAAAATGCCCAAATCCTGTTTTTTTAGGATATTTAAACCTTCTATTCCATGACAAGCCTCTAACACCAGGATTTTGCTGTTACCTCTAAAAATACCCCACCGTGTGGATGTTTGGTTTAAAAAAAGAAAAAAAAGTGCATGCTTTTCTATTACGAGCAGGGAAACCAGCTTGAATAGTGTTCATTAAAATGTTTTTGATAAAGAATTTCTCAATTCTGTCGAAGGTTCAGAAACATAAGGTATTTATCAACAGATTTTTTATGAAATTGAAAAATTTGATACATTTCATTAGTGCAAACTACGACAGATTGAACTGATACATTTGTAACTAGAGGAATGAATCATCAGATGATAAATAGCATAGTTTTCTATTATGTTAACAAAATTAAAGATTCTCCACAGTAAGGTACCAAGCAGCTAAAGTTTTATAAGATTTATTCATTAAAAAGGTTTGATTTCATCTACACCTTATTACTGAATATTACTTAATATGAACACTGTGATCCTTATGTACCTTCTAATTTTACTAATACAGAAAATATTGTCTGTGGAGTAGCCTTGCACCCTATTATGCAAAATTCACTTTTATCCAGTTTTTCAATGTTCAGACATTCAGCCAGGTGTCTAGCCTGCATTAGGCTAGAAACGGTTCTTCATTCTTTTTTTTTCCATGGTTGAATGGACAGGGGTGTAAACAAGCCAGTGAAAATTCCCCCCTAATGTGACCTCATATAAGATGAGCCCTTCTGCCAGCTTGTTCCTCGGCCCTGTTGTTCTCTTACGGGGGCGTGGCTACGCAGTAGCTTGTTGACCTACACAGAAACGGCAAGTTAGTCAAGAGGAGTGAAACTAAAGGAATTTTGGTTAGTGCATGATGATGTTCGTGGTACTGTATGAGACATAATTAGAGCTAATACGGGAGCTTGTTTGACACTGAAGACATGAGGAAATGTTTATCTTATCATTTATGGAAGGAGTCTCCAGTGCAACGAGTTGCTTGTTTCTCTCAAGAATGACAAGTTATATTTTTGTCATATTACTCTAAGCTGGTGAGTAAGCAACTGTTGCTGCTTAGATTTCTTTATTCTTTGCACAAACTAAACAGATAAGCACTGTTATTATTAATAAATAAGAAAGAAAACGTTCGCCTTAGCAACTGATGGCTGCATTACATCACCCTGTCACTGAGTGGCAGATATTGTTACTGTTGGGCTGCAATCCTGCTAATGGATGCTTTTCATTTCAACACAAAAAAAAAACCCTTCTGCCATTTTCCCTGATTGTGTCAGTAAAAAGCTATTGTACTGTGCAGCTCGGGTAAAGATGGGCTGTACACTTTAGCCTGGATTAAGCAGAAGAACTGATTGTTGAATAAGTATTTTTTCCCATATACTGTATATAGCACTATTAAACATATGTATCTTTATTAATACTATCTTTATTAGTGTGTTAGATTCAGTAATATATATATATATATATATATATATATATATATATATATATATATATATTTTTTTTTTTTTTTTTTTGCACACCTTATCATAGTCGATCCAATCTAAAAGACTGATTGGACGAGCAAAACTGATTACGCTTAAACGGCTTTGGATTACAGTCATCCAGCAATCAACAAAAAATGAACCTGTTTAAGCTTGCAGTACGTGCACACAGTTAAGCGCACGGTACATGTCCTACATCTTAAAAAAACGGTTGTTCCAAATCGAAAAATGAGGGACGTTCAAGTCAAACCGGGAGGCCAGGACGGTGCTGAGACTCCTAGTCGCAGTAAAACATTTTAAAGGTGCAAACGCTTTAAAGAAGGTTATACTGTAGGTGCGTGAATGATGACCCCGCCCGAGGTGACTCGGAGTCCACCGCAGTCGTTCCCGTGATCATTCAGTGAGTGGAACGCCTGATCCTTTAAAATCGATGGGAGTTTCTGGGAGGTGGCAGTGCGATCATGGCTCTGGCGTACTGAGAAAACCTTGACCTTTTATCTTGATGGTATCCAAGGACTTGTGAAACGCTGGATTAGTGCATTAGTGTAGGGGATTAAATAGAGGAATAAGTTTAAGTAACTCTCTCAGTAACTGTTTTTTTTTTAATTTATTTTTTTTATTCTGCATCCCAGTTTGACATGAACACGCCTCATAGTTTTGGTTCTGTTCTTTGAAGGCGTTGCTTTTCTCTTATGCTATGTTTATTTTTTGCCCTTTGTGGAAGGAGTCTCTGTAACAATCACAGGAAAGTTTTCAGGACAGACGGCTTTCTATTTTTTCAGTGACATCTTAAATTGTACGTTGTTGTGGCTTGCTGTGGTATAACAGCAATAAAACACTCCAGGCTGTTCTCTTAATGGAAAATAAGCAATTTCTCTGTGTCTCTACAGGATCCCAGAAGCAAGCACAAATTTAAGATCCACACGTACGGCAGCCCGACGTTCTGCGATCACTGTGGCTCGCTGCTGTACGGCCTCATCCACCAGGGCATGAAATGTGATAGTGAGTACATCCCTGACAATACGCTTCCGTCCCCATTTCAGATCCGTTTTAAAGCGAACTCTGGTAGGAAACCTAAGTTGAGACGATGCCAAGGGTTCATGCCACGCTGATGTATTTGTACGTGTCCACAGCATGCGACATGAACGTGCACAAGCAATGTGTGCTCAACGTGCCAAGCCTTTGTGGGACGGACCACACGGAGCGGCGGGGCCGACTCTTTCTGAAGATCGATGTGAAGGGAGAAGAGCTGCATATTACCGGTGAGAGCCCACACAAAGACTGCACCGTCTCCAGACGAATGTTTACAACTGCTAGAACAGAAGTGGTAAAAGGAGCTTGGTTAAGGGAAGAAACTGGAAAGGTGCACAATTTTTATTTTATTATTTTTTTTTTTTTTGAAAAAATATATTGAAAAAAAGCACTTTTACAAAGTCATCTTAGGGCCACTGGCAAAATCTTTTAAAATTACAGAATGTTGTAAAGTTTATATATTTTGAGAATCTGAATTTTCAAAAATCATAAATATTCAAAGAAAAAGTAGCAGTATTTGGAGAAAAAACTCATAATACGGTAAGAAATAAATGTAATATATAAGATTATGAAAAGAATCATATTTTACATTTCTACAATAAGTTACAATGATTATGATTAAATATTAATATTAATATATACAGTACATAATAATAATAATATGATTAAAAAGCCACAATAGTATTGTTCAAATTAGTGTGACTCTTTTCCTCAAATTTTACAAAAACAAAAGATATATATACAGTACAGACCAAAAGTTTGGACACACCTTCTCATTCAAAGAGTTTTCTTTCTTGTGTTCTTTTCTGAGTCTCTTCTGCTTGTTGCCTTTCCTTAGCAGTGGTTTCCTAGCAGATCTTCTACCATGAAGGCCTGATTCACACAGTCTCCTCTTAACAGTTGTTCTAGAGACGTGTCTGCTCCTAGAACTCTGTGTGGCATTGACCTGCTCTCTGATCTGAGCTGCTGTTAACCTGCGATTTCTGAGGCTGGTGACTCGGATGAACTTATCCTCCGCAGCAGAGGCGACTCTTGGTCTTCATTTCCTGGGGCGGTTCGCATGTGAGCCAGTTTCTTTGTAGCGCTTGATGGTTTTTGTGACTGCACTTGGGGACACTTTCAAAGTTTTCCCAATTTTTCTGACTGACTGACCTTCATTTCTTAAAGTAATGATGGCCTCTCGTTTTTCTTTACTTAGCTGCTTTTTTCTTGCCATAATACAAATTCAACCTCTTTGAATGAGAAGGTGTGTCCAAACTTTTGGTCTGTACTATATATATATATATATATATATACATTAAATAAGAGAAATTTTACATTATTCTTGTGTTCAAGTCAATCCGGGACTTCAAGTCAAACCCAATTACCCTGAGAATTTTTGCCACAGCAAAAGTCTTATGAATAGTGCAGACATTTTAAAGAAGCGAGTGGAACGCCTGATTCTTGAAAAAATCTACGGATAATCTGTCGCCAGCTTGTGAAAGAGACACATCTGCCCGTGTGAACAGAGCACATAATCATTCATGAACACTACTTACAAGTCACAGGAACTTAGCTGGGATTTATTGCCATTTCCACTGTACAGTCCTGTCCTCACTCCAAGCCATTTCCATGTTTTGGGCCATTAAAGGAGTTCCTGGGAGGCCAGAGTTTCAGACATGAAGCAGACACTCCGATCATGACTCTGCCATGAAAAAACTTTGTACCTTGATGGTATCCAAGCACTAGTGAAACTCTGGGATAAGTGCATCAGTGCAGCAGGGGAGTCTATAGAGAAATAAAGGTCGTCTCGGCTCTCGTAACTCTGTTGTGTTATTCTGCACAATAAAGAGTCCCGGATTGATTTGAACACCTTTCGTGTGTTTTTATCGATGGCTCTGAAACGGCTATGTTGTAAGAAACCTACAAGAATCTTTTCTTTTTAAAACATTTGTGGTCCCCTAGACACACACACACACTCAGACACAACAAACCACTGAAGCAAAATAAACAAATAGAAGCCATTGAGGTTAAACACAAATGAGATCCACCGATTTGATTAGCTCAAAGCCTTCTGGTGAGTCGGCCTATAAAGCCCCCCAGAGCGGCGTGTGCGTGTTTAATCCAGAAAGCGACCCTCTTGTCACGCTGATTAAAGGTGAACTGATCCGTTTGGATGTCAATACGCAGCACGTCCTCTTTGACCTCCTCATTAGAGACGCGTATGAGTCAAAGAGTGGAGGAGACTGATTCACATTGCACGTAATGTACTGGAAGTTCAAGGTTGGGTGGAAATATATTTAGCTATATTTAGCATTTCACTAACATTATCGAAATAGATAAATATTACATCATGTTGTTTTTTCCCCCAATATTGATCAATAAGAAACCATTTCAAATATTAATCCTGCTGTAATTCATATGTCAATGCTGCATGACGTCCCTACAAGTAGTTGATGCTTTGGTTCTTTTTTTTCCACAAATCTGATTGGTCAGAAGGTATGAATTTATTTCATAATAATTTTATACACAGCTCAGACAGTAGTTCCAACTGCAATGTCAAATCAATATTAATATGCTTGTTTTATGCCTAGTCCATGCGTACTGTACTAGCTACTGTATGGGAGACGGAACCGTTCCATAATCCAGCATCGGTCTGAGTAAACCAATCAATGATCAATTATTTAATCGGATTACCTACACAGTTATACTGCTCCTTGCACTCGTTGTGTTTTAATGACGGTGTGTGATTTTTGTGCTTTTTTGATGTGGACGAAGTTTTAAAACTACGCATAAATTTGGATAAGGGACTTTTTTTTCCTCAGGCGACTTTGATCTAAGTTTGATGTAGTTGTCAGCATTCTGTAGCAAGTACAGTTCTTTCTCAGTTCTTCAAGACAGACGTTTATGCATGCCAGTTTCTTGTCAAAATGAAAGGCTGCTTAAGAAAAAAAAAAATAAGAGAGAGAGCGAGAAAGTGTTCGTCGTGTTAGCATGACATGTCGTCATGCAAACATAAAATGGGAATGGAAAGGGTTAAAAAGCACAGGCTGTCATTTATTTGTGAATGAATATAACCCTCATCTCGAAGACTTGGAGAGCACGGGACACTCCTTCCAGTTTTTTCTATAATATGTGTGTGTATATATATAATTTATTTATTTATTTTATTTTTTATTTTGTAATGTATACGGTAGGTCTATATGGAGTCATGTGGTGCCTCATATAGTGTCTCAGAGATGAATAGAATTGCATGCAGGCACGTTGTTGTTGTTGTTGAAGGTCTGAGGCATACAGTACAATAATCGCAGACTGCATCAAACTTACACTTTACACTGCAAATAAATGGCAACTTACAGTACCAAGTGAAAATATCTTAAATATAGTGTAACGTATTGTGTATTTCTTATTATAAGTCAACCGTACACAAAATCTTACGTTTGGTTGATTTTAATCCCTCGAAAGGAAAAATGATTGAACTCCGTCATCCATTACCGTACTGTACAAGTCATCCCGGGTCAACTACTGCATATCTTGTGGTAAGTTAAACTACAACGATTCCAGTTAGCTTGTTAGCTAAAATGATATGACAGAACAGACAGCAATGCAGCTGTCACTCAACCAGCCACACCTCCAAATTGTGCATAATTTAATGGCTTAATGTAATTGAAAGTGTGTACAGTGAAACATTCACCCCAGTACATATATGTTAAGCAGAGCAATCTTAGTGCTTTACACTGTCACCTCACACCTCCAGAGTTGGGGATTTGGATCTCGACCCTAGTATATATATATATATATATATATGTGTGTGTGTGTGTGTGTGTGTGTGTGTGTGTGTAGATGGAGAGTGCATGTCCTCTCTGTGCCTGGAGGGTTTCCATCAGGTCCTCCAGTTTTCTCTCTCTATCCAAAGACGAGGTTTATAGTGATTTGCGTTTCCCTCTGTGTGTGAATGTGTGAGGAAGTGTGTGTGTGGGGGGGGGGGGGGGGGGG
>JAAGKR010008828.1:0-29280 GCA_011419295.1 Clarias macrocephalus | reverse complement strand
ACGTGTGCAGGGGAGACACGTGTGAAAGAGAGACGTGTGCAGGGGAGACGCGTGTGAAAGAGAGACGTGTGCAGGGGAGACGCGTGTGAAAGAGAGACGTGTGCAGGGGAGACACATGTGAAAGAGAGACGTGTGCAGGGGAGACACGTGTGAAAGAGAGACATGTGCAGGGGAGACACGTGTGAAAGAGAGACAAGTGCAGGGGAGACACATGTGAAAGAGAGACGTGTTCAGGGGAGACACGTGTGAAAGAGACGTGTACTGGTGAGACACGTGTGAAAGAGAGACATGTGCAGGGGAGACACATTTGAAAGAGAGACGTGTGCAGGGGAGACACATTTGAAAGAGAGACGTGTGCAGACACGTGTGGGAGAGACGTGTGTACAAAGGGAAATAGGAGAGAAAAACACGTGCAGGGGAGAGACGTGTGACGGAGAGACATCATATATCGAGTCTACATGACATTTATCAATGAGCTACACATGGAGTAGGCGGTCCTTCAGGATCAAACTGCCAATCAAAAAAAACATAAGGCAGGGCTTCGTCAGTCTGAGCTGAAAGGTAACAATAACATTGTGGAGTGCAGGATTAATGTACACTAGAGTTTCAAAACGGGGGAGGACGACAAGAACAGAGGACATGACACAAACTGGAAAATAAAAAATAAATAAATGGAGAGAGACGAGACAAAACACAAGATACAAACAAAACGTGAGGGACGGGAAAATGGAAGACGAGAAAATAAAAAGAAAAAAGTAGAGATACACATTAGAAGGAGGCGTGGCCTATATATGTGAATCTGTCAGTCTAAGTGAAGGAGGCGTGGCCTATATATGTGAATCTGTCAGTCTAAGTGAAGGAGGCGTGGCCTATATATGTGAATCTGTCAGTCTAAGTGAAGGAGGCGTGGCCTATATATGTGAATCTGTCAGTCTAAGTGAAGGAGGCGTGGCCTATATATGTGAATCTGTCAGTCTAAGTGAAGGAGGCGTGGCCTATATATGTGAATCTGTCAGTCTAAGTGAAGGAGGCGTGGCCTATATCCCTATCTGTCCATCTGAGTGAAGGAGGCGTGGCCTCTCAAATAATATTGTATTATGTCCTCAAAATGTATCACACCAAACCTTTGATATTGAAACATTGAGATTGTATCATCTTGAAAGAAGAGGGACAGTGTGTGTTCGGTGTGTGTGTGTGTGTGTGTGTGTGTGTGTGTGTGTGTGTGTGTGTGTGTGTGTGTGTGTATGAGTGTGTGTGGCTTTGACACACTGCGGGAACACCTGTGCAGTTTTTACTCGCACCACAAAGACATGCAGGTGAAAGATCAGTCACTTCAACACCTGTCTGAAACAACAAGATCACCAGCACTGTGATGCAACACACACACACACACACACACACACACACACACACACACACACACACACACACACACACACAACGCTGAGGGGGCTTTGGGGGAAAACCCCAATAAGCACCTTTAAATGTGTGTTCATGCGTGTGTGTCTGTCCCACTCAGGACAACCCCTGGCTCACCATCACAGAGATTTGGAGATCACACAGACATGTGCACACACACACACACACACACACACACACACACACACACACACACAGTATGAAAGATCCAATCACACCACACACAGATACACAAGACACACACACACACTGAGTTCTAACACATGGTGTGTTATGCAATGTTCCCAGATGAAAGTGTGTGACATGTTGTCGCCCGCATGCTACGTCAGGTACGACTTTACAATCATCGTGCAGCTTCTAAAGGAAGTGTGTTTACTCGCCGTCCTCCATGCAGGTACTCCAACGCCTTTCATTCACCAACACACACGCTGAAAGCCCACATCCAGCTAATACATAGATTGAATGTGTGTGTGTGTGTGTGTGTGTGTGTGTGTGTGTGTGTGTGTGTGTGTGTGTGTGTGTGTGTTCACCTTAAGCACCCTTATGCCATTTAAAAGTATCAGTTCCTCCTCAGTTCCTCGCCCAAACACACTCCGGGCCAGATGTGCTGACATGCACTCAGCTCTACTTAAGCATCAACAAAGGCGATGATTCACAAAGACCTGGATGAGAAAAAAAAGGAAGTGAGTGACAGGACGAGAGAATCAAGATGGCCGCCAGCCAGCGTATAATTGCAGCGTGTGTCACACGCTCAGACGACACGCGACCCGCTCTGATGACATCATCACCTCTACTGTCTGACTGTTCGGAACATATTGTACATCCAACTGATGTGGAGATTCTCAGGATTCTCAGGGTTCCTTCAGTTTAAGGTCTTCTCTTTGCTTTGAGTTCCAGCTGCACTCCCATAGCAGGTTCTACTCTTTCTGGAAGTGGAACATCTTGCAGCCTAGCTTAAAGAGTTTCCCTCAAAAGTACAACCTGTAAATGAAAAACCTTCAGACTCCTTTCTCGTTTCTGCAATCATTGGAAAAGCAGAGCTTACATGTAAAGGTTTCCTCAGAACATTTGAGTTCTTCAAGCTTTTCTCCTCAACATTCTTGGGATTGTAAATGGGAATGGATTAAATATTTCTACTTGAGACCTTTCCTGAAAGAAGAAACTTTGCTCTATATTAGAACGAACCCTAAAAGGTTCCCCTTAGAATAAAAAACTACTAGATGGTTGGATAGTTAAAACTGGTAGATGGTTATATGTGATTGTTTCCATGCTTCCAGAAAATTTTGTACTTCAAAGTCGTCTTCAGTTTGTCCATTCAGGGTCATTTGAACATCTTATGTAGTTGATCTACTCTATGTTAAGGAACACTGGAAGAACTGAGAATCATTTGTCCAAGAACCATTGAACAACTCTACTTATCTAAGAGTGTATATCCAAAATATTGCTCGCTGGGTTCAACTAATCATCTAGATTATAGTTATAGCCTTTCTAACCTGGTTCTACTTGAAGCCTCTGGAAAAGCAAGCCCCTAGAACCTTAGTGTGTTCCCTCAGAAGAACCAACTGAAGAACCTTTACACTCCTTCATGGTACTCTTTGTTGTTTAGGTTCTTTGTTTGTTCCTCTGTGGGACTCATTAAATATTCTTTCATTTCATTTTCACAACAGTGTGAAACAAGCTAAGAACCTGTGAAGAACCTGTTTTTTTTTATCCATGTGTGTGTGTGTGTGTGTGTGTGTGTGTGTGTGTGTGTGTGTGTGTGTGTGTGTGTGTGTGACAACTGGTTTGGTTCCTTCATGCATTAGTTAATGGTTATGTGGATTGTTTATGATTATAACTTTTTAAGATTATTCTAGTTGTAACCTTGGTTTTCTGGTTATACTTGAAACTTTTACAGGGTTCCTCAGAAGGACAAACTAATGAAGTAATTTGACGTAATTAACATGAAGTAATTTGGATTTGGATTTTCCTTCTGGAGGAAAAAAAAAACTAGTACATTTTAAGCAGTAGAAACTTTTTAATAAGCTAGGAACAAGTACATATACTGTGATCCCTTAGAAATTAAGAAAGAGAAGAAGTTCTTAAATACCCAAAAGGGAGGGAGGAAAACATTGTCAAGTGTTGGTTGTAGGATTTGCTGGTTTGGTGGTTAACGTTCCTTAGCTTAAAAACATGGTCCTATTTTGGAGTTCACATAGAACCTTTTAGACTTCCATCAATGGACAGCCAAAGAAACCTTTATTGAGGTTCTAACTGGATCAACAAAGCTTTATATATCAAGTCAGAACATAGGGATCTTCATTCCCCTCAGCGTTTTCGATACATAAACTCCTACAGATGAAAATTTATGAGCCGTCCTTTGAACAACCCGTAATATATACCTATGACAGTTATAGCTCTATAACATCCTCCTGACACGTAGGAGACCTCTGCCAGACCCTGAAGCAAAAGCCTCAAAGCACTCCAGACTGCTCAATACGGGCGTAGAATGGTTGACCCTGACCTCTGACCCAGCCTCCTTGCAGAGTGGGATTTGTAAAAGAGCATGTAATTGTATGTGTATAACTACAATGACAAAAGGACACACAATAAAACTCTTATTATTGGTGTGTCATCCACTCTAGAGCCTAAGGTCAGGTTCTCCATTATGTCACAGCAGATAAAAAACAATCGTTGTCGCACCACCATTTCTTTCTTCTCACTCTCTCTATCGCTCATAGTTAATAAAAACAAAGAAAATAAAGACATGGAACATTTCTTCAAACGACAACAAAATCTGGTTATACCTAAAACCTTAAAACGTTCTCTCAGAAGGAAGAACTACAATATTGTAGTATTCAAATATTCAGTTTTCCATTAAATTTAAGTTTTTTCATGGATATTTGTTGAAATTACAGCCCTGACACTGGAGACTCCTTCCATACGTTAGAAGAAGGAACTGCTATGTGGTGGACTTCACTGTTTTCATGGTCGTGGAAAACTCCATCAACTTTCCCATTAATTTGAAGCTTTTATTTTATGAATCTGTGTAAAAGAACCCTAGAGTAACCATTTTAGCAGCTGAGAACCCAAGGAATTATCCAATAAATGCTTGAAGAACCGTTGAAGAACCAGTTCGTTCCACATTGTTGCATGTTATTTCCTCCTCAGAACCTTGACTGTGATTATAACATTTTAAAGGAGGTTCTTCCTGGAACCTTTTGAAAGGTACAACAACTGTTGTTTGTTTATACCCTGAACCTTGGTGGATTCACTGAGAAGAACAACCTGAGGAACCTTTAAACTGCTAGAAGATTTACTTTGTCATAGGATCTGGTAAGTTCTAACAGGTTCTTATAAGCGCAGGCTGTTACATCATGTTACCGAGAAAAACAAAAAATGTACAGCGCTGACACTGGAGACTCCTTCCATATGTTAGATATAAAGAAACATGTCCCCACATGAATCCAGCTTTAAATTCAGTATAAAATCTTTGACTTTTAAAATATGGTTGCAGGTTTGTGTAGGATTCTGTTGTTGTTGTTGTTGTACTGAAAGAACAAATTAACCACCTTGCTTTGTTTTTTGTTTTTTTGGTTTTTAGTGTGTGTGTGTGTGTGTGTGTGTGTGTGTGTGTGTGTGTGTGTGTGTGTGTGTGTGTGTGTGTGTGTGTGTGTGATTTATTTAATTTCATTTTACTTTTTTGAGAAGGCTCTATCGTAATCAGTTAAGTACACCTCGGTATAAACCCTTCCTCTTTATTTAACATCTTCCCGTCCTTTTGTCCTTAATCAGATATTCAATAACCTTTCACCCCTGACCAATGACCTTGCAACCTTACAGAAAGAAGAAACTGAGTCATCTGAAATCGTTTTAAGTGTCTTTAATTCCTGAATGAGCTCCAGAAACCTTCTGGAAAGCTCTTGCATGTTGTGTGTTTGTGAGACATGAGAAACCAAACCAAGCAAGAGCAGAGTTCAGAGTCAAGCCTGCTAGGAAACCTAAGTATGAAAATACTTTCAGGATAATTCAGTCTTGAAAATAATTTCCTTTTTTTTTTTTTTTTACATATTCTATAGACCTGTAAAAATATACTTTAAAAATAAATAAATATATAAAATAAATATGTGTATTAAAAAAAGACATAAATTATAGACTAAAAAAAAAGAAATGTTTGATAATGGTTTAGGAGCCAGTGTTTAACCAGTGATGGAAATTCCTTCAGAAGCTTTTCAGTAGTAGATCATCGTTGTCTTCTGATACCCAAACCATGGGACGTTGTTTTAATTGATCTGAAATAGCAACGTCCTTGTCTATGTTCATTTCCAAAAACCAGTGATGTCCTTGTTTTAAAAAATGTTCCAGAAGCGGTAACATCTCCATGCTCCAGGCTCCATGCTCATTATCCCAAACCGTCCATTTGACCTGATTAGACCTCTTGAATAAACTTAATTCCTGATCTCAATCTTTGGTTATGAGCCAACCAACTGTCCATCTAAATGGGTTTTGTCCCAAATCTATGTAAGGAATTAGAGCTCTCAGGGATCTATTGATTTCACCCTGGATCAGGGTGGATCTTTCTAGAAGTGCATCCACTTGACTTGACGTGGCCCCAAATTAACACTCCAGTTCTCTGGAGAGCTTTTCTAGATGTCTTCTTGATCTCTCAATCAGCAGTACTCGTGAATGTTGGATGTACAGGTCCAACACCACTTTTGCCCCAAATGGACAAGTTTCCGCTCCTCCACACAGCTGGTACAGTTTCCCATCTGACTATGACCTTCAGTCCTGTAGAAACAAGAGCTGTCATGGATGTCCAGAAAACAACAGGTCCATCACTTAGACTGTGATGATGATAATGACAAATCCTGGATCCTCCTGGAATCTGTCCTCTTCAACCAGAGCAACCACATAAGACATTTACGGATGTTTGATGTTTAGTGCTAGCAGATTATCTGCTTGACAAAATTCCAGGAGTGTATCTCCTACGTCGGAGTAAACCTTTTCTACCCCAAAATGAAGGGCTTTCTGTTTTCACCATCTCTGAGATTCAACCCTCGTCTCAGCTTTGTCCCAGGGTGTCCTTGTAAAGATCAGGCACGCGGTCAGGATCGACGGGTCGTGGGAGGAAATGCGTGAAGCGCTGGTACCTCCTGGATCGAGCGCCATCTCGCGACGTGCCGTCTTTGTTCAGAGCAACGAAGTAGTGCGGGCCTCGCTCGCCGTGCCGGTAGAGGTTCGACGAGTAGGTATTGTACCAGTTCTCCTCGAAGTGTTCACGGAAAACACACTCCGCCGTCAGCTTTTCCTGCAAAACATAAAAAAGAGAAGTAAACGGTTAGCCACGAGGTTACAGATACAAAGACGTTACAAAGCCACCTGCTGGTTGATTCGGGTTATTACATCAAAGGTTATGTTTAAAAATAAATGAACTCACCGAGCCATAGAGATGCCCTTTGCTGTCCATGCCCAGGTAGTAGCCGCTGTCAACACCGCGGATGCTGACTAACCCCACAGCCAGACTGATGAACTCCAGAATACCTGGACAAGAAAAAATAGAGATGCTGGGTTAATTTTAAAAAGATTTTTCACGTAATATTTCAAACACATGAGCTAAAAGAATAAGGGGCCATTTTTTTTCAGTTATACATTTTTCTTTCTCATATTTATACTTGTATAAGTTCCTTTTCATGTCAGGTATTTGACACAGCTTTAAAGAGTAAAGTACAATTTGTGCTCCCTTTTTTTATGGTGAAGAGGAGAGAATTGTTCAAATCGCTTTAGAAATAAAATTTCAAAAATTCTGTCAATATACATCCAAAAAGAGCATGAAATTCAGTGACACTGTAACTCACAGAGAATGAATTGTACTAGCAAGTGCGATACATTTGTAAAATATAGAAGTAAAAATATGAAATAATAGAAAAGTATTTTTTTAAATTGCAGTTTGTACAAGGTTGCTAATCAAATCGAATTGAACATGTAAAACTGTGTGTTAGGGTTTAGGATGGTCCCATCACTACCAGGTGCAACACTCATGTACTTCATTAAGGTACCAAGGATACATCATACAGTAAAGATAAAGGCACCACTGTTTACTGAGAGTGCACGAATAATCATCATAATCATAATAATCATAATCATAATCATAATAATAATCATAATAATAATAATCATAATAATAATAATAATAATACAGAATGCAGTGATGACCTCTTAATTAGTCGCTATAATGACGTAAGCTTAATTAAGTTTGAAGCGCCTTACCGAACGTGCTGTGGTCCTTGCGCGTGCCCTGCACGGTTCCGTCCGGTAGGATCTCCAGGTGGAAGCCGGTCCTGCAGTAGAGCTGCCGCCGCCTCAGGACGCCGCGGAGGTGCGCGAGCTCCAGCGGCGGGGAGAGCGCGCTGCGCGAGAGCCGCTCCGCCGCCGGTGCCAGCTGCGCGTGCAGGAGCAGGGAGCCGGGAGTCGCGAGCGCGGCGTGTGAGGGGGGAGCGGGAGCACCGAGCACGAGCGCACTCATCATCACCGTCGCCGTCAGAGAGAGAGAGAGAGAGAGAGGAGTGTGTGTGTGTGAGAGAGTCTCTGTGTGTCCGAGAGTGAGTGAGTGTGTGAGTGAGTGTGTGTGTGTGTCTGTCTCCTCCTGCTGCTGCTGCTGCTGCTCTAATAACACTCCTTATTCCTGACGCACGAGCCTTTAAACACCTCCCGTATGCAAATGAGCCGCGCGGCTCTCTGATCTCCCGTTAGACCCGTTAACGGCTCGAGCGTTTCATCTCCCGCGCGCGCGTCTGATCATCTGACGGCCTCATCTCGCGCTCATCATCCATCATCCATCATCCATCATGCGTCCCATAACACACACACACACACACACACACACACACACACACACACACACACACACACACACACACACAGGGAATCTTATTTAAAACAAAAACATTGTTATAATAAAAAGTGTTGCATGAGGAAAGAAAAAAACACAAACATGCAAAACATAAAAGGAAAGAAAGGTTTGACATGCACACACACACACACACACACACACACACACACACACACACACACACACACACACGAGATTTATATCTTAGTTAAAAAAGTAATAATTCAAAAGTACTGGATGAGTGAAAGGTAAAATGCAACCGTACAAAAGAAAGAAGGAAAGAAAGAAGGAAAGCTTTGACATGCAGAAACACACACACACACACACACACACACACACACACACACAGGCACGAGATTTATGTCTTACTTAATAAAATAATAATTAAAAAGTGTTGCGTGAACGACAGGAAAAACACAACCGTGAGAAAGAAAGAAGGATGTAACATGCACAAGCACGAGATCTGTATCTTATTTAAATAATAATAATAATAATAATAATAATAATAATAATAATAATAATAATAATAATAATAATAATAATAAAATGTCGCACTAGGAAAAGAAAAAATACAGCCTTGCAAAAGAGAGAAAGAACTGACACACACACACATACACACACACACACACACACACACACACACACCATATGTATATCTTTTTTTTTTAATAATGGTAATAAAAAAGTGTTGCATGAGCAAAAGGACAAACACAACCGTGCAAAAGAAAGAAAAGAAGGAAAGATGTTCTTCAGGTCCCAGATGAAGCCTGACGGAAAAGCGCGCGACCTGGGTACAGGTGGAAGCAGACGGGAGAAGGAAGGAAGGAGGGGAAGTGGGCGGGGCCTAGAGAGAGAGAGAGAGAGAGAGAGAGAGAGAGAGAGAGAGAGATTTTTTTTAATCCAGTTAATGCGTTTGCTTATTTTGTTGTTGCACGTGCAGGTGGATCTCCACTCCTCCCTCTGAACTCCATTCCTCAAAGGTTCTTTTGATCTTTCATGATTCTAATCTTTTAAAGGTTATTCTTGTTTGTCAAAGGGAACTCCTCCGGGTTCCACCTTCAGAGGAATATCCTCCTGAGGAATAAGTTACCTAGGCTGTAGGTTACTGTGGTTCTAATTGGAACTTTCCAGGAACCAGGAACCCTATCTTCTCCAGGGTCTGACCCTGACCTCTGACCCCAGCTTCCTAACTGGGATATGTGAAAAGTTACAGTTTCTCTTTGGGATTAAAAAAGTACTAATTATTATTATGACTATTATATTTTTATTAAACCTTTAGGTTCACACAAGTTTTTAAATTTGTTAAATTTAATCCATTTTAATATCTTTTAGAAATAATTCATCCTTTCACTCTGCTTCAATCTCTCAAAAGTGGCTCCTCAAAGGTTCTTTAAATAGGTGATGCTTTTAGCATGTCAAAGGGTTCTGTTTAAATCCCCAAAGAGAATTCCTTTGTATAGAGTTCCACACAGAACCCTTGCAGTTTCTATTGCTAAATAGAAAATAAATACAAGCAGAAGGTGATAAAAGAATCTTTTATAGACCACTGAACAGTCCAATGACCTTTGATGGTGGTCACTATTGAAAACATTATAATTATTTAAAAGAGAACCTTTTAAAGGTTTCAGGGTTCCACCAAACCAACATATAATAAAAAGATCTCAATTCATCAAACATCTGACAAAAAAGAAAAGCTCCATTAGGGTTCGTTAATTGGGTTGAATCCAAGGTTCCTTTTAAGATTATTCAAAGGTTCTTTGAACAGTTAATGGTTATTGCACTTCAAAGCTGTGATACTTTGAAGTTTATGTCAAACTCCTTTGTTATTGTTATAGGGTTCTCCACAGAACTCCACAGACTTCTGCAGAAGATGAAATGTCAGACAAAAACGATTCTTTTTCTCATTTCATCAAAAAATATATATTTGAATTATTTGTGTTTTATGATCCTTTGCAATAAGCTTTCTGAAGGCACCATACAAGAAACCACCTTTCCTTTCCCAGCTCTCAAAACAGCTCATTAAAGGTTCTTTGTGCTTTTAAACCTTTTCTGTTGGTGGGTTCCACCAAAAACAGGCTCATAGTCTAATATAGAGTTCTCCATTTATATGTGCTTTGAAGAACCCACAAGGAACCGTTAAGGAACTAGACATGACATGTTTTATATAATGTATATAGAAGAGCTTTTGTGTAGGGTTTCATGTTGATTGCACAATTGAAATGTTTTACTCATTGCTGACTCTCAGAACCTTTAGAAGAAAACCAAAGAACCTTTTAGGAAGCTTAATAAAAACTATTTTTAATTAAAAAGAGAACTTTGGTATATATGTTACAAAGAGAAGGTGTGCAGTTTTTGAACAAGTAAACAAGGCAGATGTTCTGCACATCTGTAAATCATCCCCGCCCCCCTCATCATCTCACACCCACACACCCACCTTCGCCCGTAGTGTGTGTGTGTGTGTGTGTGTGTGTGTGTGTGTGTGTGTGTCACCTGTTACGGCTCTTTTGCACTAATTTGTCCTTTGAATGAAGAGAATCAAAGAGTCGAGAGAATCACTTCAAAGTGACTCAGCGTTGTTCTGAGTCATTAGGAGCGAAGTGGAGAGAAGGACGACGCACAAAAAATCCCTCCGACTCTCTGATCCAGGCCCAGAAAGAAAAAAATCCCCAACCTGAGCAGATAACAACATGTTCAGGGTTTAGATCTGAAAGTCAACTCTTACAAGCTTACACAACACTGCAGAACATGAAATCCCGAGTCATATTAAACACCACATACGACAATGAAGGACTTATTAGTTACTCTCACTCAAATTACAGATATAAGATGTTTATAGTAAATAATGTTTTATATATGTGTGTGTGTGTGTGTGTGTGTGTGTGTGTGTGTGTGTGTGTGTGTGTGTGTGTGTGTGTTTTATATTAATAAAGATTTAAATTGTTTGCTTCATGATTTGCATTAAAGATTCCATCATCATTATTATTATTTTTGCCCCAAACCAAAATCAATGCGGAACAATCAGAGAAACTCGGGCACGAAGCGGGTCGATGTTGAGTTAAAAAGTCGGAGCAAAAAGGGAAACAAACATCAAGCGTGTGGTGTGAATCGTTCTGCGGGGTCAGAGCGCGTTAATCGGAGGGCGCGCGCGCGGGGGGGGGGGGGTATGATGGGTAATCAGGGGGGTAAAAACATGGGACGGAACAGATGCACCTTCTGAATTATAATAACAAGCGGACAGTCACAGTGTCTGTGTGACATCATGCGTGTGTGTGTGTGTGTGTATGTGTGTGTGTGTGTGTGTTTATTTATTCTCTATAATGATTTATTTATACTTATTATAATCGTACCTGTCATGCCCCGGGAATAGGGATCACACACACACACACACACACACACACACACACACACGGGAGAGAGACAGTGCACACGTGATTGCTCTGGACTTTAACAATGTCACAAAATGCATATAATAAACGTCTTGTCTTTTATGTTTACATTTTATACACATTATAAATATACATTGAAAAAATAGTGTTTGTTTCTTTGTTCATTGTATAAATTCTATTTGCATGAAGAAGAGTTGTGTTTGTTTGTTTGTTTGTTTGTTTGTTTGTTTGTTTGTTTGTTTGTTCATTGAATTCATTCTATTTGCATAAAGATGAGTGTGTTTGTTTATTCATCTGTTAATTAGTTTATTTTGTTCATTATATAAAAAGCTTGTTATTTTCTGCATTTGTTTCGGTTCTGCATAATTCAGGATTCTGTAAAGCAAACAATCATTGATGAATCTTAAACATTCTGCTCGAGGCTCACAGTATAACTATAAATGTATAAAGTTATAAAGTTTATTTACTGAGTGATATTTATAGCAAGGAAACAAACAAACACATTAATAAACAGCGGACATGGCCTTTACTTAATCGTGCATACAGATTCTCCAGCTTACAGAATAAAACACTCCACGTGTTGTGCTGCTTAAGCAAAACAATGAACGCCATGTTAGTTCTTTTCCTCTAACACCGCATCCTTAAGGCCTTTATTTGCCTTTACACTGAAAAAAATATATATTCATCTAATCATCATCTGTAAATTAAGGGCTGATGTTGACCATAAGTAAAATATAAAGGTGAAACAAAAATAAATCATAGCAAATAATGTCGAATGTTTGTATGTTGAGGTTTAAATTAGTTTCTGTAAAATAGACACAATATCAATATGTAAAGGCTACATGAGGTGCATATTGTACATAACACTATTTTTAATCTTTAAAGTTGACTAGTACAGTAGATTGACACATTAGTTCTGTTTATTATATCGTTCACACGTACGTCACTGCACATAATTCATGACTTCATTAACGCTGGTATTAACAGCTGATGTGTTTTTCAGACTTAAACCCAGCTTTTATGTTAGAGGATTCCAAGGCGTTTGAACATCAATAGCCATGACACACTGTAATGCTGTATTTACTTTAGTTTTGTAAAAAGTTGATGGCTATTAAAAGTTACTTAAAATGCATTAAAAAAAAAAAGCTAATACCATCTGACTAGCCAAGTGTTTATTAGAACTAGCAAGTTCGTCTACCATCATGGAATTATTCTTATTTTTTATTTAAAAAATATTTATATAATAAAACATTGATTTTAGAGAAATAATGAGGTATAATATTTGCAAAGGCATTTTTACCATCTCAAATGGTTCCGCTGTGGCGAGGCCTTAAACTTATGGTTAAAAAGTGGCTAATAACTTCCTTAGTTTTATAAAATCAGCTGAGCACAGTATGAGGTTCTGTTATGTCACATTTCCCCTCTAAATGCATGTGCCCATTGTGCCCACTGTTTTTCTGGTGTTCCCAGGCAGCATAAGGCACAGGTGCTTGGGCCCGATCAACTATATCTTCCTGAGACCTCGACTCTCCTGCTGTGTACAGTGCAACTTCAACTACGGATTTAATCCATGTCTTCAACCAGGTAGAAGACTATATAGAGACAATGAAGTTGGGAGTAAATATTATGTCCTCATGTCTCAAAAAGATGTTAAAATGATTATTTCTTTTTATTTTTTAAAAATCATAATATTGACTTTGGAGAAACATTAAGATATAATATTTTACATTATCAGAATCTTTGAAATTTATTTCTGAAAATTAGTGAAATCTAGTGCTTATAAAACTATTAATGTTCATTAAAAAAATGATTATCAAAAAATGGTGAAAAACCAAATGCATTACATTACACATTCATCTACTATGGCTACGATTTGTCACTTTAATGTCATATTTATATAGTTTTTAATACATTTTTAGTATTTAAAAATGAAGAACTTTTACAAAGGTGGCATGGTGGCGTAGCGGGTCGCACTGTTGCCTCGCGCCTTCAGGGTCGAGGGTTTGATTCCCACCTCGGGGTCTGTGCGCATGACGTTTGCATGTTCTCCCAGTGCTTGGTGGGTTTCCAGAGACATGCAGCGTAGACTAACTGGCATTGCTTGTAGTGTGTGGATGAAAATGTGTCGTAAAATGAGAATAAATACATGAAGTCCACTACATACAAACGTGTACGTGTACGTTCAGTTGCAGAAGTCTCGCGTACACTGTCAGGCGCCTGTTCTTTTAACATGAATTTTTGAACCATCGGTGCGATTCTAAAGAACCCTGTCCTGTAATGTACTGCGTATGGACCACTGTGTCAGCATCCTGGTACCTACACAGTGTTTGTCACACTTACGGAACAGGACACGCTTGTATGTAAAGAGACCTAACTGGACTCCAGAACTTCCTGGATGGATGGATGGATATTTGGAATGAATCACGTGGTTTATCCAGCTGTTCCAAACACCAAACACGGGCTGTGTCCCGAACGGATGAGTGCGAACGTGTGTGAGTGTGTATTAGAGGATGAGGGCCGTGTGGAGGGAGTGTGCAGGGTGTAGGGAGCGAGGTGGATTTCAGCTCAGGCCAACACGGCTGTGTTTCATTTTTCCCGCCGCGCTCTAATAATCAGTGAGTGAGGGAGAGATTCGGGACGGAGCCCGCGGGCGCGCGCGTGCGCGTGTGCGTGTGTGTGTGTGTGTGTGTGTGTGTGTGTGTGTCCGTGACACGGTGTGTAACCACAGCGCTGCCGGTGAACATGGCGGCGTTGCGCAGGCTGGTGCTGTCGGTGCTGGGGAGCAGCAGCAGGTCGGCGGCGCGCGTGCGGAGCGGTGGCGGTGGCGGCGCGGCGGCGGCGGCGGCGGCGGGAGTCGGGCTCGTGACCGGGGCCGCGGCGGGGCTGTACCTCAGATACCGGGGAGCGCGCGCGGGGCTTAGCAACAACGCGCCGGTACTGGCTGAGGAACCGGTAAGGAGGAGCGCGTTTAGAATCATCATCATCATCATCATCATCATCAAACGTGTACATGATAAATATATTGAATTATGATTTTGGTCAGTGAATAACGCAGTGTTAATTAATTAATTGCAAACTAAACCCAGTGCTCAGTTTGTAAAAACAAACAAACAAACAAACAAACAAAACATCCTGTGAGTGTATCGACGCGGGACTGTCCTGCAGGATACATGATACACACACACACACACACACACACACACGAGCGCGGTAACATGATACAGCCGTGGTGAGTAGCATCCAACACCATCATACACACACACACACACACACACACACTCCACCCGATCCGCAGATGAAAATGTATTTATTTATTTTTCTGTAACAACATCTTGTTTTTTTGTTTGTTTGTTTGTTTTATCATTCCTGACCTCCCTTCCGTTAGAGCTTCCCTTTGTTGCTTCCAGAAACATCACAAACTAAGATGTAACCATCAAACCTCAAGCTGTTAATGAATAATTAAGCACGTGCTGACACTGGAGACTCTTTTAGGCATTTATTGTCTACATACAGTAAATATGCAAAGTCCAACAAACGTTGTGTAGGTTCTAGGACGTACGGCGGACGTGAGATCTAAGTTCCTGATTGAACGTGCGCAAACACTTGTTCGTATCTCCGAAAGTTCATAACTCGAGCGTTCATACGTAGGGGACTTACTGTAGAGTTCAGTACACAGTGAGGACCAAAGTGCTACGTGCTACGCAAAACAAAACTAGCTAAGACAAACCTACTGTAACTAGCTAAGACAACAAATGAACAGAAAATAAATGAACAACACTCGGAGCTGATCCGTGGTGAGGCAAATAAATTGTCTGTGAGATGGTAAATGCAGTAAACATTTTTTGTACATGTTAATCATGTTTTTCTTCTTCTTATTATTATTATTTGTGGTTCGAGATAATCGTTCACCACCTGACGACCAATCAGAATCCAGGATTCGGAGGAGTTCTGCACAACACGGTGTCTCTCGCCCGAGTTTTATTTGCAGGGTCAAACAGTAATGTTTAAACGAGCGTGCCGTGAAAAGACAAGCCAAGGACACGGCATGATAAAAAAAAACCCGCCGTGTTAGCTCTGTCGTCTAGGCACGTCGCCAAGCAGGGGAAATAAACACACTCGAGCGGCACCGTTCCGGATTCTGATTGGTCGCATCCACTCGTTATGGTTCTGATGGGATGCAACAGGGGCTTGTACGGTGGATGCTAGTAATAAATGTATTAAAAACATGTTTAAACTCTGATGTTTAAACTCTAAGAAGTCCCCAGTGTCAGAGGCAACGTCTGGCAAGCTTTAAACTGAAATATTTAAAGTAATCATAAACACAATGTTTCCACCTCATCATCAATTACAGTGTTGTATTCCTTATATTTATATTTGACTTGTTATTGCCACCCCACTAGTGACCCGCCCCTCCTCTTAGACACACCCCTAGGTGTAAACACAGAGCATTCCTCATTTCTTTTTTTATTTGCAAGCACAGCTATTTTTGTTTCTTTTAACAACACAAAAAGACGCGTAAGGAATGATTCTGGACAAACGAGTTCAGGATTCATGTTTGTAATATTTAAGTGTGTGTGTGTGTGTGTGTGTGTGTGTGTGTGTGTGTGTGTGTGTGTGTGTGTGGTTCACATACATTGCCTGCATGCTGAAAGTAAAATAAAACACCTGAAGCAAAGTACAACATTCGTGGGGTTCGCGTCAGGTATAAAGAGGTTTACTGAACACATTTCCCCGGGCAGGTTCCATGGAGAACCCGACAATATGTCTGATCACAGGCTGTTAATGCGGAATTATCACAGAACCCTTAAGGATCCGTTTCCTTATAAGAACATAATAACAACTGAGAGCTAAATATTAAACTCGAGGTCAAATAAATAAATAATTAAATAAATAAAAGTGGTGTGCTAATGTATAGGATCATATGGCATCGTATCATATGGTATCATATGGTATCATATGGTATCATGTAATGTAGTAGTATTCTGTAGTGTCGTATTGTATCAAATTCATATCGTGGTGTGTAACATCGTATCATATTGTCTTATATAGTGTTGTGTCATATTGTATCATAATGTATCATGTAGTATCAGACCAATTAGTTTCATGTAGAATCATATCATATCATAAAGTATCATATCGTATCGTATCATGACGTACTTCATGGTAACTTATTGTATCCTATCGGTATCGTATTGTATACTATCATATAGTATATGTATAACTAAGTATAGTATCATATTATATCATATGATATCATATTTTATTATATTGTATCGTCATCGTATTTTATAGTATCATATAGTATTGTGTCTTGTCGTATTTCATGGTAACATATTGTATCCTATCGGTAGTGTATTGTATTGTATCATATGTTGTATCTTATAATATACGTATACTAAGTATAGTATAGCATAGTATAGTATAGTATCAGTACAGTATCAGTACAGTAGTATACTAAGTATAGTATCATATCATAATATACAATATTGTTTTGCTTCATATCGTATTCTATAGTGTAATATAGCATTGTATAGTCGTATTGTATTTTACAGTATCATATAGTATTGCACTGTGCTGTGCCGTACTCCATGGTAACACATTGTATCCTATCGGTAGTGTATTGTATTGTATCATATCGTATAGTATATTACAAGTATAGTATCACACTATATCGTATCATATCATACCTATCGTATGGTATCGTATCATATTGTCTGGTATCATATTGCATAGTATCATATTATTACGTATCGTTATATGTATATTACATGATATCGTATAGTATTGTGGCATATTGTATTGTATCATTTCGTAACTTACGGTGTCATATTGTATTGTATCAAAAAGTATCATATTGTATTGCGTCATATGACACTGTACGATATCCTATTGCATAGTTGCATATATTTACATACATACCATGTAGTATTGTATATTACTATAGTATCTAATTGTATTGTATCATACTTTATGGTAACGTGTTGTGTGGTATCATGTTATTACATATCATTACCTGTCGTTATGAACTGCAATGTATTGTATCATATCATGCTGTATAGCACAATGTTATGTAGCATATTGTATCTCAACACATAGTCCCATATTACATCGTTTTATTTGGTGTTGTATGTTATTGTATGTATTATATCGTCTCAATAGCATCATATAACATTTTAATGTACAGTATGTTATTATATCGTATGGTATCACGTCTTATCACACAGTATCGTATAGTACTGTACCATATGATTCTGCCCCTGTATGTGATCCACCTCTTGCCCCTCCTACTCTTTAGAACCGGCGGTTGGACTTGGACGATGGAGACGTGTACATGTCGTCCCATGAGCACCGCTTCCGGCTCTTCAGCTCGCTGGAGTACGAGGGACAGCTGTACATGACGCCTCAGAACTTCATCGAGTCAGTGACCATGAGCGAGCCAAGGAGTGAGCGCACACACACACACACACACACACACACACACACACACACACACACACACACACACACTGTATGTCTAAGTGATGGCACGTCAAAATCTCACGAGTCCTCATAATTTTCTCTAATTATTATATTGTGTGTGTTTGTGTTTAATGATTAACAGATTATCACACAATAACTCACACGTTTCACACACTGTGTAACTTGTATAAAAGTGTTTAAATTAATTGCTAAATTGACTAATGAACCTATCTGTACTATATTAAGATATTAGTTTTTAAATATTATTGAGTTAAAAATTTAAATATATTTTTCTATAGTTTATAATATTTATTTTATTCAATATTTAGCATTAAAGCATCATATCAAACATAAAAACATCCCCCAAAATTAGATATTATTTTCATCTATGTTTTATTTATTTTTTATATTTATCTATTATATTAATTAATTAAACATAATTATTTGTGCATTAAGATTAAATAACAATGTTTTAAAATAATAATCATCATCATCATCTTTATAACTAGTAAAAAACAATATTAAGCAGTTTTTAAAATAAGATCAATGAAATTGTTTTTACAAAAATAAATAAATACATTTGAACACATTGCACAGATTCCAGTTTATAAATGAAATTATTGAAACTATTTTTATTTATCTATAGTAATGTTTTTTCTTCCTATTAATATATTTTTTTAAATTCTCAAACATATGACAATATTTTGTTTATGGAAACAAAATCCACAGTAGTGTTATACTTACTGAAGAAAGATTTTAATGTTTTAAACATTTTAAATCTTTTGTTTGATCCCATTCCATTATTAAGTGATCAAAACTATTGGAACACGGACCCCCTGACTGAGCGTTGTGTTTTTGTTCCCCAGGCGTGTCGTGTTGGAGTGACTGTTTAAAGAATTAATAGCTCTTAATTTGAGGCCTGACAGGTTTTATTATAAATGTATAAATCATTATAAAGACCAGAGAGATGTCCATGGGCTCGATTTTGAAGCGACGGTTCATCGACAGTTGATTGACAGTTTACAGATAGCAGATACCTGCCTGGAGGAACCTGGAGAGGAGACTGAAGGGAGAACGTCAGTCAAGTCAAGTGGGCTTTTATTGTCATATCAACCATAATACAGTCCAGTACAGAGTGAAACGACACAACGTTCCTGCTGGACCGAGATTCCACATACATACAACATAAATTAACAGAACTAATTAGCTAACTAAGACATAATTAGCTGACTAGCTTAAGTCAATCCAAAATTGACACCATAAATTAACCAAACTATGTAAATACTATACTCGTAGGATATAGGATTTAAAATATTATTGAGTTAAAAGTGGAAATATATTTTTCTATAGTTTATGATGTTTATTTTATTCATTATTTAAAGCATTAAAGCATTATTTCAAACATACAAATGATATTATATTCATCTATGTTTTATTTACTGTTCATTTTTTATGCCTCACATTTAAATTAATTGAACATATTTATTTAATCTTATTGCACAACAACACAAGCTGCACTAGGAGCCTGGATATGTGTCACCTAAGAAGAGTTTACTGATGTCAGAGGGTCACGACCGATTCCAATACTTTTGGTCACTTAAATATTTAGTGATCCGACACCAAAAGGTGCCACATTATAGGTGGTGCAATGCGGGGAAATGTGAGCTAAACGTCTGATCTGCCGTCTCATCCTCATCTCTGAGTCTCAAATCCAAATGTCTTCACTGTAGAGCCAAAAAACAACCCTAGACCTGGGCTTGCTGTTCCGATACTTTCGGCCCGGGCTGTGTGTTATTCATCTCCTGTTCCTCTTCGGTGTGTTATATTTAGTCAGAGTTGCTATAGTGCAGGATGGTGTGTTTTCTCCCTGCGTGTTCCACACCTGAGGCAGGTATTCCAGGACTGTAGTGAGAGTGCTGGAGAGGGTGTGTCGCCGAGTACCTGCTCAGTTACATCACACACACACACACACACACACACACACACAGCAGACAGAGCACTGTTAGAGTTCTAGAGCTCAGTACTGCACACAGAACGTCACACTCAGGTACCCGACCCTCACGCTGTCTCACTGACCGCAGCGGAAACGTAGACGTGTCTATATGTGGCTCCTGGTGTCACGTTTTATATTAATGTGTCTAACAGCTGCACACACACATGCGCACACACACACTAACAGACACCAACACACACACACACACACACACACACACATACTGTATGTACACTCATACTAATATATATACACTAACACTAACACACACTTGCATGCATTATTTATTTATTTGTTTTTATAAAATACAGTGTGTGTGTGTGTGTGAAACAGACGGAGTAAATAAATATAAGGTAAATTATTAATTCTCTCTCTCTCTCTCTGTGTAGTTAAGAAGTCCTGGCGGTGTCTCAGTAAACAGGTCCAGTATTAAACCACTTCCTGTTTTCCACTCACACGTCACACGTCCACTAGCGCACAAGTAATCCTTCTAAACTCCATTGAAAACTTAGCAGTAAGATGCTAACACACACACACACATCAAGCATGCACACAGTGTACTTTAGCACTAATGCAAACCTTTAGCTAGGTTATATGCTACTAATGATGCAATAATCAGCTTAGCATGCTAAGTAAGCTATAATCCCGTAGCGCAGCTACTGCTAATTATTTGTCGTTAATAATATTTCTTCTCGCGACAGGAAGTGGAGAAGATCCTCTCGGAGACGCCACCGGTGTGGAAGGGAAGTTCTACCCTTTTCCGAAATCTCAAAGAGAGAGGTGCGTCACAGTTTTCAGATTTTATGAGCTAAACGGGCGACTCGTGGGCGGGGCTAGCCTCATCCAGGATTACTTAGCCAGCCATATAAGTTACTCATATAATGTCAGTTATTTATTTTAACAACATTATAATAGTAAATTGATTAATTGTTAAATCAAGCTATGATGTTTACTACTAACGTTAGCAAAACCATTAGCTAAATACGTAGACAGCTAGATGGCTAATGTTATGTTTGGAAACGCTAAGAAGTTTGTGAGCTAGCCAGGTCAACTAGATACTCAGCTAACATTAGAGAAACTAATAAAGTCTTTTAACTGTGCTCGTATTTGTATGGTTTATTTGCCCTCTCAAAAGTTTTAGCACCCTTTACACTGTCCTTTCTTCCAATGCTTTGTAAGATCTCTCATGTCGCACCTTTTGCATGTACGCTTCACTAATTTGCCTAGAAGCAACCCTGTTGTTGTAGTACTTCTCCACCAGCGCTAGTCACCAAGACTTGTAGCATGGGGCATGTTTGCATATCCTGAATTACAGAAATTTGATTATCAAATTTCAGCTCCAGAAATCAGAGTTTCAGCAATTCGAAAGTGTCTTTTTAGGCCTGACTACTAGAAATCTACTTAAATCTGTGGTACTAGTTATGGTTTAGCATTAAATACCAAAATAGTAGCCAATGTTTAGGATTGGACATGCCAATCTTGCAATTATTTATCATTTCCTTCATCAGAGTGTTTCCCTGGAATTTTCTAAAGATTAAAAAAAAAAACTCACAGGAAACGGAACAAAGCCCTCACACATGCTAAGCTAACTTCACTCCAGAATTAGCTCTTTCCTCTGCTTGTTGCTTACTAATGCTGAATCTCTCTCTCTTATTCTTTCATTCTTTCTCTTCCGCCACCGGTCATCATCATTCCAGGAGCTTGGCAGCGTTCCCGGATCCCAGAATGAGAAACACAAAAGGAACGCGACTAAAATAAATAAACATGCGGAAGATCACTGACACGAGAGCTGCAATTAACGTATTCACTGATAGCAGCCTGGCTAATTCCCCGCGGTGATAATTACATACTCGCTTCACACAGGCTAACCTCAGCGGGATGGCTAATAATAAACTTTGCCACTCCTTTCTCATTTCCTTTAAATATTATCGTTTTAACCGCGCCACCATTTTAAGTTCCGCCCTCTACTTATCTTCTCTTATGCCGTGTTACGAGGACAAAGCACAGAACCTGGTTCAAATTTGATGAAGTGGTGGGTTTGTGTGTGTGTGTGTGTGTGTGTGTGTTTTGTGTGTGTGTGTATTTGTGGGTGTGAACATCTCCAGAGGGTGGTTTCCGGGGAAATAAGGAGCCCAGGTGATCACTGGGAATACAGCTGAACCTAAGGGAGGGTAACTGTTTCAGGAAAGGGGTGGAGAGATGGGAAAATCTGACCCCATGCTAAAGGGTGTGCGATTTATTGGGTGGTTCCTCATGGGGTTCCTTGACGTCCTTGAGATCCTCGGTGCAGAGATGCTGGAACCCTCATCGCATCATCATTTTGTAATGATGTGAATTATCCCATGGTGCACATGCACCAGCTCCACTTCCTGTTAGGATTGCTCTGATTAACAGTAACCATAGTACCGCCGTCCCTCCCAAATAGCAAACATAGACATATTTGTTTGTTTGTTTGTTTTTGCTTTCTTCAGCTATCCTTCAACTTTGTATCATCTGGAGGTTTATCTGGGGTTATGATAATTACGATTAAGTTTTAAATTCAAATATACAACAAACAAAGCTGTCTGGTAACTTCTTATGTCAGCAACTTTAGCTAAATACATAACTTGATAACGCAATAGCTAACATTATATTCAGAAAGTCTTTTTTTTCTTACAAGCAGCTAGCCAGCTCAACTAGCTAGTTCAGCTACTAAGTTTTACAAATTTTTTTCCTGACATTAGCTTGTTTGATATGGATTTCCAACTGCATATTGTTTTTTTTATTTGAGGTATTTCAGTGATGTGAAAATTGAACTTGTAACCGGTCTCTCAAAAGTTTTAGCACCCTTCATTGCTACTGCTCTCGAGCATCTCTGTAGCATATTTTGCATTCATGCTTCGCTAATTTACTTAGAAGCAACTAACCCTAGTCACCAAGGTGCTGAACACCGCATATGGGTGTGGAAGCATGTCCAGATTTCCTGGGATTACATTTGATCAACAGTTGTTTTGTTTTTCATCTTTTGTTTATAGTGGCTGGGAAATTAACAGCCATTAATTGCAGTTAATTGTAGGCGCCAGATTTGGCAGGTGGGGTGGGGTTTGATTTTATTGCAGAGCTCATTTATTTTGGAAAAGGTTAATGTGGGGTTAGGATTAAGTACTGATACATGCAATGCTCACTTGTTCTCTATAGCGCTTATCCTTTACAGCAGCCTTTCTCAGGATGTACCAGTCTATCACAATGGCACAAGCATTACAACACAAATTAGCCTAATCTGCTTGAACCACTGTTTTTTCCTTGCCTCATTTTTGGTAAAACGTCAAAATCTCTGGCCAACAACCATTTGGGATGGAACCATTTACAACCAGCAGATCTAGCTGAAATATCATTCCATATTCCGATTTACTCCTTTCCTTTCTATTCGAAAATTTTTGGGGGATCTAGTTTGAAAAACAAAATTTGATCAAAAGGTATCCCTGCTTGGTACATGTCCTTCTCCGGCTTGTATATCTGATAACAATAATGGACAACAAATCTCAGCATCGGTTCTGCAGCGTGAGGACAGCAAGAAGCCTGACGTTTTACCAGTATTCATGTTTGTCTGTTTGTGTGCGGGAAGACCAAGTAGGTATCACCCCCCTGCTCTGGTAAACGGCCTCGTGTTGGGTTCCACTCCTGAGGCATAAAAGAGCGCTGGCCTGAAACAGTGTTCAGTCAGCCAGAACTATCTGTAGCCCTGCTACCAATACATGTTGAGAATGCTTTCAGTGGCCGTCTAGGTGGTAAGGTATCACCGTGTTCTACCCTTAGCACCAAAACATCCTCAAGAGCTTCCATCACGTATCCTCTTTCTCACGAATCAGATAATAAATGCTTGAGTGACTCCTGGAGTCTCTGGGCCTGAAAAGGACCTGATGCTTCCTGAGAGAATCTTTAGATTTTATCTTTATGAACGGGACATCCCTTTGTAAAACTGGCAAAGTGTAAAACTGGCAAACTTTCATGATGAGGTCCTGTTTAGGCAGGAAAATAAACTGGAGAGAGGAGACAGAGGAATGAGAAAAGAAACAAAAACAAGAAAAGATGAAGGATGGGGGATGAGTCTTATTTGTGTGTATTTGTGTTCTGCGATATTGTTTTGCAGGCATCATCGCTTACACAGAGTATCTCTTCCTGCTTTGCATCCTGACCAGTAAGTATCAGAATTTGCTCATTCTTTGTTCATTCCCCGTCGTTCCCTTGAAACTTATCCCTCTTTCCTGGTTTATTCATTTACTCATTATTTCAGTGTTCATATATGGTACGTATTAAGGGGGTTTGTTAGCTTCATTAAAGACAAAATCCTAACCCATGTTATAGTTTAAGACCTGGCAGACCCACGCTTTCAAACTGAACGAGACCCCTTGACAAGCCAATTTTGTTGATGTGAACAGCTCCAAATCCTCCACAGCATGCCGCTGCTATGTGCGCCTAACCATCATGACCCATCAGGTTCCAGATTTCAACAGCTTTTTAGTCGTCTAAGTGCTCCAAAATCGGTGTTCTGAAATAGCTCAGGCATTTCGGAGTCGTTGAGTAGCAGCGTCGCATCATTAAACCGTGTGTCTTCACCCTTTCCTGCTGCGCTGAAGCACTTCACTCGGCACGTCCTCAAGAACACAGTGACCCTGCCTTGGCATACCGTTCCCACGGCAACGTAACACCAAGGAGAGACATGTGGTCCTCGACGAGGTCAAAAACACACCTGGAGAAGGTGACGAAAGGTGCTGTTTGTTACGAAAGGAGAGCTGGATCTCTCAAAGTGTCTGACTTTGAACTCAAGAGACTTCAAAGTTTTAATTAGTGTCAAGCTTGAGACGAGGGCATCGGTGTTCAAACGCTCGTTTCTTAGTTATTACGTGGACGTTGACGTTCACGGTCCAAGGGTTCACAATTTTTAGTAAATAAAGCAAGCAGATGTGAGAAGAAGTTTGTAAGACTATATATTACATCATACTTAAAGATAATCTTGATGACTTATGAAACCCCCCTTACTGTCCTGGGGCAATGCAGTCATGCGAGAAGTCTTCCTGACTAATGCGTTATCCGAATGACATCATATACAGTATGGTAACATACTTGATCGCATTATGAAAGCTGAATCTGAGTATATACGACTCACGTGTATTTTTTGCAGAGCCTCACGCTGGCTTTAAAATAGCCTTCAACATGTTCGACGCTGACGGCAACCAGATGGTGGACAAACAAGAGTTTCTGGTGGTGAGATAATCTGACTTATAACAGTGCAATTATCAGGTCCAAACATTTACTTGATGGATTTTCAAGAACCTTGTACCTAGACCTAAACCTGTAGTCAAATCAAATCCTTCTTAACTTCACTCGTGTTGTTTTTAATGTAGCAGATCTTCTTAGACAGCATCTATACTCACACGATATTGTGTCCTACAGCTGCAGGAAATCTTCCGGAAGAAGAACGAGAAGAAGGGTCGAAAGGGAGATGCGGAGAAGTCAGCTCAGCTGGTAAGGGTCCGGACACAAGGTTTGGATAAAGGTTTTGCGTTAAGGATGGAAACTAACCCAAAGCAAATTACTAACATGGTGAATGAATGCAGTGTGACAGAAAAAAAAGAAGGTCTGCTGTGTGATTGGGGGCAGAGCTGGATCTTCAGGAGAAAAGGAGACTCTTGGGTTGGGTGATTTGGGAGGTGATCACCCGACCCAAAATGCATAAATGCATGGGGTTTAGTTATGAACATTTGCCGGACATACGGCTGAGGATATGAACTGATAGTCTGGAGAGATGGAATGTAGAAGTTAAATAAAATGACATTACCATGGAGATTTGGTGGTGGGACCAAGAGAAGAGATAATGAGATTGGTGTTTGAGCCATTGATTGATGATTTGGACTCAAGAATATAGATTCTTTCAAGAAAAGAGTGCAGGAGATGTTTTGAATCAAGATTTCAGTAAAATGTTGTTGGGTGAACTGATTGGCCTTGGAAGCTCCTGGTTCTCTGGCTTGCTCCTGAGCTCAGGTTGGATGGACTGTCATCCTACTCATGTTCTGTTCCCTCCTGGAATAGGTTCTGAACCAACCCTCACTCTGACCAGGTTAAACTGGTTAATGTGGCTTATATAATGGATATTATATTATATGGATTTTTTTTTTGGAGATGGGTGATTAGTGTTAGGTGGAGAGATACCGAAATGGTTATTGGTTGGCTGACTGTTGCCCATAATTGAGATCTGGTTCACATGAGCACTGGGATAAAAACCGGTGTTGGGTTAGGAATCAGGAGTGCTTGGGTGATGGATTAGGACCTGGAGATCAGGCTAAGGATAATAATCTGGAGATTGGGCAGTTGGTACATTGGGGAGCCCTGTCTTCTCACAACTTCTTCCCAGGGTCGCCAGTTTTCACCCAAGCTTGGTTTATTGTCCGTGTGGGTTTTTTTCATGTACTCCGGGTTCATCCATATTGCAGGAACATGCCAGTATATAATAAAGAGGAAAAAACGCTGCTCCTGGGTAAAATGCTTGTCAGATGTTTGTTGTTTGCTTCCTATACGGGAGATGATTGTTGATCTGATGATCAAAGTTAGGCAAAGATTGTTTGTTGTTTATCAGGGACAGGAAACACAATGTCTGCCTGAGGGTGATGATGGTTTGTGGCTACATAAGTGTGATCTGATCAGCAGCTTACATCATGTTTATCAGGTAGAGGATCTCTTTAATATTTGATGGACGGATGACATCATGGATGCACGGAGGGAAATAGATTAATGGATTTAGCGTCTCCGATACACACACACACACACACACACACACACACACACACACACAGGGACACTTTTCTGCTTAAATGCTCTTTAAGCTGTTATAAAGTCCCAGATGACTGCTTTTCTTGTACGTGTTATGTGTGTATAATGTATCGCCATGGCAACCATGATTACTGACAAACTGAATTTTGTTTTGAATATCCGAGTCCCTTTTCTGTGGATGCGAACTTGATAGTGAGGAAGAACGCAAATGTAAATGTTCTGTGATTTTTAACCACTTCTCCTGTTCTAACCTTTGTGTGTGTGTGTGTGTGTGTGCGTGTGTGTGTGTGTGTGTTCATCTTCTTTCTCCCTCCCTCCTCTTCTTCCTCCGCCTCTCTGAACGCCACATAGAGCATGCAGCTCTATGGATATCATGTCGCCCCAGGCACAAGCGTATGTATCTCCACCACCACCACCACCACCACCTTGTGCCCTCTGACCTTTGACCTTATGTGTTAGATGTGAAAGGAAGGTGGGAAAACGGGACGAGTGCGCTGGAACAATCGACAGTTCTCGAGCAAAGCAGGGAGGTTTGACCTTCAAAGGTCAAACGATTTGTTTTTATTTTATTTTTTTTAAGTAAACGTTTGGACCCTGATTTAGGGGAAATTTAATTCCGATTGATCTTTTTTTTCCCGTAAAAAGTCCAGTGCAAACTTCATCAGAGGCGCTTCGACTGACTGGAGCAGAAACACACTGAGAGCAAAATGTGTTTTCTATTGAGCCGCTGCTGAAGTGTTTTAAAGCGTTTAGACCACCTATGTGACCTGTAATCATACACACACACACACCACACACACACACACACACACACAGATGACTGTAGAGACTTAGAGAGCTAAGATGTGATGGATAAAAAGGATGAAAGAAAGAATGAAAAACAAACAGCAATGTTACAGAATGGCATTTTTATAGTAAGACATATTATTAAAAAATGTATCAATTGTAAACTGGAAAATATAATATACTGATCATGACCATACACACAAATTAGCATTTCAAAATAGGACCAAAAAAAAAAAATCTAATATAATTTAAAAATATTAAAAAGTTTGAAAGTAATAAAAAGAAAACAAAACATAGAAAAGTTTCAAAGTAAAAAAACTAAATGAAATAGCAATGTTCAAAAATAGCTAAAAAGTTTCAAATTAACATAAAAAACTTTTCAAATTAACAAAAAACATATTTTAAACATAGAAAAAATAAATGTTTCAAAATAGATGAAATAAATGCAAAATAGCTAAGAATAGCTAATAAGGTATAAAATATAATAAAAATGTCAAATTGGCAATATATTGGCAAATTTTTATAATAGATAAAAATTCTAAACAGCAAAAAAGAAAGTTAGATAAAAAAAAGGTTCAAGTTACAAAAAAAATTAACAGAGTAAGAAGCAAACAAAATCTAAATTTATTTTTTAATTCATATACAACTGCTATATTTTTTTTATTATCTATTGCTAATTAAATATTAATAAACCTGTTTTTAATAAAATCCTCAGAATTCAGTTTATTCTGGTTCACCATTTACAGATTCGACATCACGACTCTCCATTTCATGTTGTTTTAACCAGAAGACGCTAAAAACTCATTTTTATTGAACTCACCACTAATAAACACTAACATTTAATATCCGTCAAAACCAGAACAATATATTATTTATAGAATGGAAACTTTTTTTCCCCATGCAGTAACACCACTAACCGAACCAGTGGAATAACTCATGTAACCTGGTGTAGCGTAGCCCTAGCGACCCGCTTCTTTTCACATCCTGCACTCATTTCTCTTGCTAGCGGTTGCTAACCCACTAACGGCCGCCCCTGTGCTGCCGACCCTCCCTCAGGTGTCGAAAAAAGAGAGCCGAGAGGAGTGTGTGGCGCGGAGCTACTGGGACGTGTTGCGACGAAGCGCCAGTCAAGCGCTCTTTTCTGACCTGGCAGAGGTACAGCTTCAGCCCTCACGCCCTCATCCCTCGCTTTTTTCATTCCTCATCCACACCACTAGCACATCCCTGTCCACCGGGGTCCGGGGTCCGGGGTCCTGCTCTGACACACCCGATTGACCCCCTCGAACCCTTCACTGAGGCAAATCTTGTGTATTAGAGCAGTCTGCTCCTAACTAACTAAGGCGTGCCGAGTATTTTTGACTTATTGCATTAATCGTGAACATGGAAGGATCTAGAAGACATTTGTGACGCTATTTAGTGCCATAGTGGCTAAAGACAAACCACACCAATGTTCTGTGAGAGAGATTTGATTAAATTGCACTAAATGCACAAAATTTTATTCATTATATTTAAATATGAGCTCTACTTTAAGATGTGTCTGAAATCCACCAGTAGGGGGCACC
>JAAGKR010008827.1:10602-29287 GCA_011419295.1 Clarias macrocephalus | reverse complement strand
ACACACACACACACACACACACACACACACACACAATCATCACACTGAGGTCATTCGATGTTAGGCAAATCTGAAAAAACAACACAAGATGAACAGAAAGTACAGGAACTAAAAGGAACAGATAAACGTGATGTGTTTTGTGATGACTTGGGGCTGAGTTCACATTACAATTCAGATTTTTTAGATATTTTTTTATCCTAATATGACAACGGTTTCATTTTTAGGGCTGTTTGAACTGAATGCACAAATCTGATTTTTGTTTTTTTAAAGATTGGATCTCAGTCACATGGCCTAGATCGGCTACACATCTGATAAGTGGTCATGTGACTCAAATGAGAACAATCAAAGAGTGGAATTCCTGTGACTTTTTGCCTCTGTGCATGAGTCGGACGCTCGCTTATGTCATCGGTCAGATTTTCACAGCGGATGTTAAATCAGCTAAAGCGAGGCGTCTGGCTTTCTTCCTGACCAGACATTTACATTTGGGCGTCTGACAGATGCTGTAATGCGTCATTGGATAGATCCTTGCACTGGGTTACCAGATTACTAACTTAAGTACCATCACTCAAACACTGTTTTTTTATTTTATTTTAATCCAAATATTTAAGAAACAGACAGATCTTTAGTCTTCGCTTAAAGATTGCCAGTGACTCGGCTGTACGGATGTCTAGAGGAAGTTAATTCCACAGAGTAGGTGGCAGAACAGAAAACAGTCTAAATGCAAGTCTTCCTCGATCCCAGAGAAATATCCCTGAGCGATTCTTGAGAGATTCCGGAGATCCCTGAGAGATCCCAGAGATCCCTAAGAGATCCCTGAGAACTCCCTGAAAGATCCCTGAGAGATTCCCGAGAGATCCCTGAGAGATTCTTGAGAGATCCCTGAGAGATCCCTGAGAGATTCCTGAGAGATTCCTGAAAGATCCCTGAGAAATTCCTGAGATCCCTGAGAGATCCATGAAAGATCCCCATGAGATCCCTGAGAGATCCCGGAGAGGTTCCTGAGATCCCGGAGAGGTTCTTGAGATCCCAGAGAGATCCCTTTCTCCTGTACCTCACGAATACAGGCGACTAACTTGCTCGCTGTCCTCTAGAGCAAAACCTCAAGCGTGTTTTCGCTAAAATCGCATCCAATGTTTGAAACAAACGAGCAGTCGCACAAATGTCACGTGTTTTAGCCCATACGCTTTAGAGAACGGACGCGTCCATGTTAGAGTCAGATAAAAGTCACATATGTAATTACGAAAATGAACTGAATCCGATCTGACCAAAAAAAATCTGAATAAAGCGACGTGGCTTGTAATGTGAACGCAGCCTAGACTTCATTTAAATAGAAAATGAATTAAATGTGTTTTTTTTTTCAGAAACACAACGATCCACTGAACATCTTCCTCACATTCTAACCGATCATGTTTTCAGCACCGTTGGCATGGTAATGTTTATAGCAACAACACAATAATAATAATAATAATAATAATAATAACAAAATGTCTGACCTGTGAAAGCCCCTAGCTGCGGGTGCGCTGCCAGGGCCGCGGTCACTCCCAGCGCTCCGAGACCGCCGAACTCGGGACGAGCCGTGCCGGGGGAGAGCAGGCCGAAAGCAGGGTGCGCCATCACGGGGAAGGCACTGGGCAACGAGGTCACGGAGGTTACGCTGAACGGCTGCTCGCTTCCCGTTACCCCAAATAGAGGACCTGGTAAAAAACAACCAACAAAGAAAAACAAAACACAGACATGCTCGTGAATCTATATGATAAGTGTGTGTGTGCGAGAGAGCGAGAGAGAGTATACAAGAACGTGTTTAAAACTGTTATATGATGTGACTTGCATTTGCACCAAGTCAACGTGCACTGAAGGTCAGAGGACGCTTTAAATGCCTGCTAGTCACATGACACGCATTTAATTTAATGTTTAATGTATTTATTTATTTATTTTTATTATTATTAAAGCCCTTAAAACTTAAGTGGCACAGATCCATGTGACTCACAGAGGCAACACAGCATAGGTCAAAATATATGTGTGTATTATATATATATACACACACACACACACACACACACACACACACACACACACTAATATGGACGCCTTGCCAGTATGTGTTAACGAGGAGCCTTCAGACATTAATCTGTGCATTTGGTGCTGTATTTTCGGATATGATCATCATATCATACGGTTATCATTACTTTTATAACGTAAATTTTCTGTTGTAAAAAAAATAAATCCTGATACCGATATATGTTTAATTAAAAAAAACATACATCCGACGACAAGCTAAAGTCTTAAGCCAACAAGACTAGTCCTTCTTATTACAGGTTTCAAATATTGTTTAAAAGCACAAAGGCGGTGGTTGGAGGAAAATCCACTTCAGACTCCTGACCTCGCCGTGACCTCGCCGTGACCTCGCCCCTAAACCAGGGAATCACGGGAACACGCCACTTCAACCAGGAGACCCGGATCACATCAGCCTGTAAGTCTCTACACATGGAGAATTTGTCATGCACGTTCCCAGCTTTACACACACACACACACACACACACACACACACACACACACACACACACGCACACCGCTACGCCAGATAAGGAGGGGTAAAAAGCCCTCCACAAACACACACAAACTGTTGGTTTGGCGTAATTCACTTTTTTCTTTTTTTGGAGGGAGATGCGATGCTATTAACCCCCACCCTCCCTCCCCCCAGTCCCCCCTCCCTCTCTCTCTCTCTCTTTCTCCCTCTGTGTGTGTGTGTGTATATGTGTGTGGTGGCTTTTCTGGGCGAGTTTCAAATGCAGGGGTCCTGATAAGTACGTGGTGTTTAATGTAATCACAGGCTTGCTGACGGACGCTGACCGAAAGCTATGATCAAAAGAAGAAAAGGAAAGAAAAGAGAGAGAGGAAAAAAGAAGGAAAAAAAAACACCTCGGAAGTGATACAGTGAGCCGTCACGCTTATTCAAAAAATTGAATTGTTAAAAAAATTTATGAATACATTTGTTAAAAAGGCACCGCATTAAATCACTAGAGTGATATCATCATCATCATCATCATGGGAGTGTTGGTTTGTTGTTGTTTTTTTTTTCAGGATGATCACGTCCTTCAGGAGTCAGGTACACCACACGCCTGCGCCACATATTCCACAGAAATCTAATTTGCATTAGTGAGCATGAAAAAAAATTAATAAATAAATTGAAAAATGAAAAAATCAAAAAGTGTGCCTGAGCCCAAGGCGTTCCGGCGGCGGCGGCGGCGGCGAGAGCACGGACACGTGCCAGGTCAGACTCGGGCGGAGGGAAAAACTGATGACAGAGAAATATGGAGAGGCTCTTTTGCTGCAACTGGGAGGAGACGATGAACAGATGTGTGTGTGTGTGTGTGTGTGTGTGTGGACAGTGAAGACGGACGGATGGTGCAGGAGAAAGTGTTCCCACCGGGCACCGCTCGCTTTACACGCTTCAGACGCTTGTCTTTCTCTTTCTCCTTCTCCTTATTTCTCTTAAACACACACCCACACACTCGTACGCTCACGCCATGTCACAGGACTGATCTCTGACACTGGAGGCTCCTTCCTTTTCTTGGAAGTGCCCAATCAGAAAGCGTAACCGCGTCGACAGTTACTATGGAAATAATCAGGTGATATAATCGGATGTCGCAGGAAACGGATCAGAACCGGGTTGTCCGGGATGAGCGCGTTCTCCAGGAAGGCTGACATTCACTCCTGGTGACACACACACACACGGACGCAATGGCGGAAAAGCATCGTCGTCACGTTAATGCGCTTTCAGTCACCAATAATTAAATCACACAGACACAGAGAGAGACAGAGAGAGAGAGAGAGGAATGACACGATCACTCGCTATCCTTCTATCCCTCTCTCTTTTTATTTTTTCTTTACACTCACAAACCTTATTTGTCTTCCTTCTCATTTTTTTCTGTTACACTCTTTACCCTCACACACACACAAACACACACACAATCAACCATCAGCGTCCCCTCCTTCCTCCGCGTCCTTCACTGTGACAAACGGGGCCGTCTGAGAGAGAGAGAGAGAGAGAGAGAAAGCGCGCGCCGCCGCAGCGTCTCTTCGCCCCGCTCGCTCGTGTGGGATGCGGAGCGGAGGGATTAACGTGCCCTTTGTTGGCGTCAATCACGCCGCCGCCGACAGATTGGAGTTAATTGCCAAGCCTGCGTCTGAGGGGGAGAAGGCGCAGACGTGCGCTCTCCATTTTAGCCCTGCGACATGCTCGCGGCTTCTCCATTTCAGAGCGGACATGCGCGCGCCTCGGCCGACGCCGGCGTGACGGACGTGTGGGGGGGGAAAGAACGTATACATGTTTAGGATTCTGTAACGATAAAGCTGTTAAATGAGTGTAAGGTCACTTAGAGCTCGGATTCTGTTCAACAACAACAACAAAAAAAAAACAGCTTTTTCCATATGCATACACAGATTGTGTGAATATGTAAATAAGGAAACGCCCCCAACCCTGCATATGCCACACCCACTTCCACTGGTACACTGACGCTGCATGGCACACATTTACATCGGGAAAAAAAATGATTGGCCTTTATTTTATTTTTAGAAAGGACATGGAAAGACAGGACAGGAAAGTAGGGGAAAAGTCTCGAAAAGAAAAAACGAAGGAAAAAAAACAGGAAATTAAAAAGTGTAGTACAGAGAGGGAGAGAGTGGTGCTAAATAAACCGAGGGAATGGAAAAGGGAAAATAAGAAGAGGAAAAAAATTGTTTAAAAAAAAAAAAATCTAAGAAAATTAAGGGGAAAAACAAGAAGAACAATTAAAGAAAAAATGAATGAAAGAAAGGAAGAGAAAGGGTGTATGAGACGGAAAGCAAAGTGACACTGAAAAAGTGTAGGAATGGAAAGGAGAAGAAAAGAAAAAGGAAAAAAGAAATTAGTAAAAAAAAAAAAAAACAAAGGAAAAAGTGAAGAGAAAAAAAGGAAAGAAAAAAAATTAGAAAAAAAAATCAAAAGATAATCAAAAAAAATCAAGAAAAAGGAAAAGGGTGGAAAATTAAAAAAAGGAAATAGCAGGAAAGAAAAGGGAAGTAAAAGTGATGAGACGGAAAACACAAGTGACACAAATACTGAAGTAAAAGGAAAAAAATAAGGAAAAAGAAAAGAATAAAGGCTGGGGAAAATGGAAAGGAAAAAAATTAACGAGAGGAGCAAAAAAAATTTTAATAAAGGGTAAATTTAAGCTTATTTAAGCTTTACGTTTATTTTTTCCTTTCTTACAGGAAGCCCACATTCTATGAATATGCAAATTGGACACATAGATGCCCCACCCCCTTCCCTTTGTGCGCCAATGTTGCGTGGCCTAGATTCACATTAAAATATATACATCTTATTTTATTTTTAGAAAGAAAAGGAAAGAGTAGAAAAGGACAAAAAAAGTGAAGAAAAGGAAAGGAAGGAATGCTTTGAAAAAAAAATTTTTTTTTTATTTCCTCTAATAATCTCCCCCGACTTTGACTTTGCAGTCGAGTGCGAGAGGATTTTAAGTCTTGACAAAATCCAGAACATTTGGGACTTTGAAACCTTTGAACTTGACCTAAAGTTTTAACTTTAAAATCCACTTTTATGCTCAATTGTGTTCTGATTATAACAGTAAAATTTCAGCCGTTGATTCCTGGAGATTGTCGACGGCGCAGCGGGGAGCCGGACGAGAGCGTACGGCGCAGATACACACGGCCCCTGTTCAGGCCTCGGGCCTCCGGAGACGAGCGCAAGCACATGACAAAGATCCACTCGGCGCCCTGTGCTGAGGCTACACACACACACACACGTGTAGTAACGGGTGCAGACAGGAGAGATGGTCGACATGAGCACCTAATGGGGGCGGGGCCGGAGGACCGCGGCGTGCAGCAGAGAATAAATCAGAGACTGCAGCTGACGCCGAGCCGGACGGCAAACACAAACCCGCTTCAGCTTCACCGACACTCTGAGGGAAACGCAAGGATCGGGTTTGGGAGAAAAGGAACGGAAACGAAAGGACAACTGGAGAAAATGGAATGGAAGTAAAAGAAAGAAAAGGAAAAAGGAAAAGAAAAAAAGTGAACACAAACCAGGAACACTGAAGGAAAGGAAAGGAGATAAAGAAAGGGAAAGACAAGAAAGGACTGAAATGAAAGAAAAGTAAAGGAAATGAAAGCTGAATGAGTGGAAAAAGCAAAGTTGAAGGAAAAGACAGGAAAGGATTAAAGAAGGAAAAAGAAAGCTACTGTAAAGTAAAAATTAAAGGAAAAAACAAAGGAGAGAAAAGGGAACACTGCAAAAGAAGGAAAGAAAACTGAACAGAAAGTTAAAATAAACGAAAAAAAGAAAAGGAAGGACAGGACAGGAAGAAAAAAATGAAAACTGAAGACGAGAAAGGAACAGGACGGAGAATGGACACGGGAAGGGAATGAAAGGGAAGGAAAGGAATACTGAAGGAAAAAATGGAATAAAGGGAAATAAAAATGAAAGGAAATGAAAAGCTAAAAAGAAGGAAAGGAAAAAAGTTAAGTGAAAAAAAAACAGGGAAATGTAAAAAAAAATTTGAAAAGAGTGGAAAGGAAAAGAAAAAAGGTGTTTAAGGCGAGCGCGGGGCTGCGACCCTCGGCGGTGGCGGCGGTGTGACAGAAGCCGGTTAATTGCGAGCGTCTCATTAACGCAGCAGCTTTTCACTTTGCAGCCGAAGCTGTGAGCGCAGGAGCCCGGCCGCCTCGCCGACGCTCCTCACACCTTCCACACTCTCGCCGTAATGATGGCACGCGCCAGTCACACCGCCTCCCGCTCCTACTATACACACAGCGGGAGCACAGGGAGCGCGACCTCTCACACACACACACGCACGGGATACTGCACATCCGAGTGTGTGTGTGTGTGTGTGTGTGTGTGTGTGTGTGTGTGTGTGTGTGTGTGTGTGAGGTTCAATTTTATTTTCACATTATCTAAAAGAAATGTGTGTACACTAGAGTTCAGTGTGTGTGTGTGTGTGTGTGTGTGTGTGTGTGTGTGTGCGTTCTTACCGCAGGCGGCGAGCGAGGCCGCGGCTCCGTGGTTCAGGCTGCTCTTGGCGTTGGACGCAGGAGACACTGAGGATGAGGATGAAGATGAGCTGGTGTGTACGGAGACCGGGGTGGAGGAAGGCGAAGCCAGTCGCTCTCCAGACTCCATATCTGTCAAACGCAATCAAATCAGAGCAGTTAGAATCTCTCTCACACACACACACACACACACACACACACACACTGCCACTCTTCCTTTTACATCTCACTTACCCCAAACAATATACCTATTTAAAACCAGTCACTAGTCATTCGATGCAACACACCCACTCACCCACACACTTACAATACACACACACACACACACACACACACAGTGAGCATCGCCCCCCCCCTTCAGACTGCATGTTAATGACAGATTTGGGCAGAAGCCTTGGCACAGTTTGTTCTCTTTGTCAGTTTAACAATTCGTTCAACTTTAGAGATAGACTCGAGTGGAGACGAGTCACAGGTCCACACACACACACACACACGCTCTCTCTCTCTCTCTCTCACACACACACACACACACACACGCAATGATTTACGAGACTATTCAGTCTTTTTTTACATTGTGTGAAGCGGGCGTCTCTGCGGCGACGTGTCTAACAGGAACGCCGCTCTCTTTCCTCTCCCAGTTGGAGCGACGGGTTCGGTTCCGATCCAGAAACCCAGAAGCGAGACGGACATCCACCTGTCCGGCACAACCGTGAGGCGAAAGAGTTCGGCGGGGAAGACACCGGGCCGCGCGGAGCTGTTTCTCGTGTGCGCACAATTGTCCAGCGTCTCTTTATAAGCCTCGCGAGAGCGATAAAAATTTGGAATCAAAATCAAACCTAAGGCACGGAACGCTGAGGTGCAGGGAATCATGGGAAATGTGGAGAGGATGAAATGGTGCAGAGTGACACAAAACTCAAAATATTCGAACACTTTTTACTTACTCGAGTACTTTCTTAGCAAAACTAGATAAATCCATAAATCACACTGAGTTTTTTTTATCAGAAAACAGGACGCAGTTCTGAGAGTAGAATCTCCCTTTATTTCTCTGTATAATCCCCTGTTACACTGATGCACTTCTCCCAGCGTCTCACTAGTGCTTGGACCCCATCAGGGTAGAAAGTTTTCTCAGTACTGCCTGCTTCATGTCTGAAACCCCGGCCTCCCAGGAACTCCTTTAAAAGGGCCAAACCTGCGGAAATGGCTTCAGGACTGTACGAGGGAGTCCCTGTGATGTACAAGTGGTGTTGGTGAATGTTTGCGTGTACAGTTCCCACGGAGTTGCCGACAAGTGATTATTTAAGGATCAGACGCTCCACTCGCTGAATGTTCACGGAAACGACCGCAGTGCGCTCCGAGCCCACCTCGGCCGGGATCATCGCTCGCATGCTTTAAAACGTCTGCACCATTCGCGTGTTGTGTTACAGCAGACGCTTCCTAGAAATCTGTGACAGCATGTGACAGTGTGTGTGTGTGTGTGTGTGTGTGTGTGTGTGTGTGTGTGTGTGTGTGTGTGTGTGTATGAAATCTGCATGCCACGCTTGGTCTCCCAGCCTAGTGGACTCGACTCTCGCCCCGAGGTTTAGCCGTGCTAGAACACACACCGGTTTTACAGCACGCCTTTGTTATTGTATCGTTATACATCAACACTCTCTGCCTGTCCCCTGGGCTGCTCAGCTCTCTCTCTGCAGCAAGCAAACACACACACACACACACACACACACACACACACACACACACACGCACGCTATTAGATCTCAGTGATGGAGCCATCCACAGAATATCAACTAACTACTCTCGCCCATGAGCAATGCTGATGGATCGGCAGATATTCGTACACACACACACACACACACACACACACACACACACACACAGAGGCCATGTCCTGTTCTACTCGTCCACCATTTTCTCTCTCCGTCCTCTCTTCATGTTATCTAATAGTGTGTTTCCATGTTACTCGTCCCTCCTAAAGGTCACTGAGGTCGTGACCCTTCTAACCCGAAGCGCGAGAACGAGGAAAACCGAATCGTCCTGAGGGTCTACATGTAAACTTTAATAACGCCAGACAAAAAAAAATAATAATAATGATAATAATACAATAAAATAAGCCTGCTGAAAGACTTCTATCCTGGTGGGAGTGGCCTCTTTTGCATGACTCCGCTCCTCGCACAGGACAGGAGAGCTCACTCGTGAATCGCCAGAATTCTCTCCACACGCGGACCCCTGTGCACACGCAAGCACGTGGCCTCGACACGTATTCCCGTAAACAAAGGCCGAGCGCGTGACGGACGGACACGGGGGCCGAGCGCAGTTTACCTTTCGCCAACCAATCACTTAGCGTGATTACAGCTAATGTACGGCGTAATGGGCCGGGGGGGGCTTTCCGAATAATTCACAACAATAATCGTGATTAGCACAATGACGCTATGCCGGGGTATTTAAGGATCCAATCCGGAGTTAATTATCAGAAATTAAAAATGGGTTTAGCATCGGAATTAGCCTGATTTTATAGGTAATTAGCGGGCTTCCAGCGTGGCGCTGCCAGGCCCCGCGCCGTAATCTCCGTGAGCCGCGTAATTAATTCGGCTCGGGGTTCGAAGCGGGCCAATGGCGGGGCTGGAAATAAAAACAGCTGCTGCCTGATTCCGCAAAATGACGAGGTCATATGCTGGGGAGTCTGGGGTAGTGTACACCACACACACACACACACACACACACACACACACACACAGCAAACCAAAACAGATAAAAGGCACACGATGTAGAAGAAGAAGTGAAAAACTAAAGCGTTAAATCCAGTTATGTTACAAAAAAGTGACTGTTTGTAGTTAAATTACATCACAAAACAGATTCAGGATCAAGAAAGGAAAGGATTAAAATATCAGGAATTGGGTTGAGAGCTGCTCAGGACATTATTAAACCCTGGGAGGACAGAGCTGAAGCGTCAACCTCACCCAAGAGACGTGGAGATGACAAACGCCGGGTGAAGTTTCATCATATTTAAAAAAAAAAAAAAAAACAACGAACAAATTAAAAAAAGAACTGAGAGCAGAAACCAGAGATGTGTTTAATAGTGAAAGTAGCAGCATTTGCATCAGGATTGTGTTCTTAACATCTGTGTGTCCATAAATAAAAATAACAATAAAATAAAAACGCTTGTTAGTGAGCCTCGTCAGGAAAAAAAAAAAGCCTTCAGTTTGCTAGGGAGCATAAAGACTGGACTTTGGAGCGACGGGGAAAAAAGGCCATGTGACCTGATGGGTCCATATCGAGCCTGTCCCAGAGCGAAGGGCGTGTCAGGGTAAGAAGGGAAGCGTCATGCGTAGTGTCCACTGTACGAGCCTCTGGAGACAGTGTTACGAACTGGGGCCGCTTCAGTCGCTCAGGTCGAGACTCAGCAACGTTATGTGGCGATAAAATGAACTCAGCTGACCACCTGAATGTACAGAATCACCAGGTTACCACGGCTATGTGATGAGTTTTTTCGACACTGATGGCGCGGCCGCGTGCCAGGACTTGGGGATTGTGAAAGAGTGAATGTGTGTTTGCCAGTTTTGCGGTGGGTAAAGGGTACGGGCACAAACACCGTTGGCGTCGGAAACGGGATGCGGTGGTCCTGTGGAATATATTTATAGTGTGCGAGACACTCAGGAGTTCGGAATACGCAGTGCTGCATGAGATAGATGTGTGTGTGTGTGTGTGTGTGTGTGTGTGTGTGTGTGTGTGTCTTGCTCTATGTGCATTACGTCCCCTGTTAACAGATGGTTGATGCTAGGCGTGTTAATCCGGCGACGGAGGCTCTGTGCTAACCGGAGCATGCCAGGTCCCGTGCTAATACAGCACACACACACACACAATATATATATATATATATATATATATACACACAATCGCATTCATTTACATCCCCTCTTGGGAACGATGTTGTGATGTCATCGGGTTGTCATTAGGGTTGGGGCGTGTAGTTTGTGTTGCTACGTTACACGTGACTTTCACACGAGCGTGTGTTTATTGCGCGGTGTGGCGCGCGGCGGTTAACGAGGCTCCAGAACGCGACCCCTGCTCGCTTGTCCTCGTTGACCGGGCCGCACCGCGCCGCGCCTGCTACGCCGCCATTGGCTGGAGCGGATCTCCTCGAGCGCGAGATGGCTTCGCCTGTCATGCGGCACAGTTGCTTGGCGACACTGGCAGCCACACCGGAGAGACGGAGACAAAGATGGACAGACGAGGGGCGGGAGGGAGGTTGCGAGGTGGGGGATGGAGGAAGAGGGAGAGAGAGAGAGAAAGAACAAACAGGAGGGGGAGGAAAGAGAGAGAGAGAAGAAAATCGAAGGATGGAAAAAATAGCGTCGCGTGCAAGGGTGGGTTTGTGCAGTGAGACGTGCTAGTCACTATTTCACCTGTCTCAGCTGCGAGTGAAAAAGCGTGCGCGCGCGCTCCGTTCTTCCTCCCGTCACACTCGGTATAATCTAAAAGGACTCTTTAAGCGCGGCGGAGCTGCAAGGTCTTACTGATAATAGTGATTTCAATGCCGCGGACACTGAGCTGATAGCCAATTTTTTTTTTCCTTTTCAGCTGAAGCTGGTCCTTTCACCAAATAATAAAAAAAGCAACCTTCACACACACTCAAGCACTATCATCTCACACGCACTCACAGTCACACACACGGCACTAGAACTCAACGTCGTTTATTTATTTATTTTTCCACACCTGAGCGAGATGAGTCGTCACTAAACCAAGCGGTGAAAAAACTATATATATATATATATATTTGCAAGGACGTGTGGGCGGAGCTAGAGACTGTCGAGATCGCTGATTGGTCAAAAAACCGCGTGTAAAAATACACAGATCCATAAGCAAGGCCTGAGGAAGAGCAGGGACGAGAGAGAGAAAATTAATCAGCGTGACCTGTTGCGATGTTTTTCTACGGCGTTTGCTAAACTCGGCTTTGCCTCGGAACCGCTCGCCGGCGTCTGGACTCGCTCGTGTGCGGTCATGTCGTGCTCGATACGTACCTCAAACACGGCCGACACAGAAACACACACACACACACACTTCCCTTATTAAAGATTCATCCAAGTTTTTTTTTTATTACTACAGCCGTTATTTTCTTATTAGTAATATTTTTCCGTCACACACACTTTTGAGTCAGAGAGAACATTCTAGACCGTTCAGCAGAACTCACATCCGCGAGCTTTAATCTGAGAGTTAACGGCAAAACATCGCCGTACACGGGTGGAAGCGGTGACTCAGAGAGAGAGAGAGAGAGATCGCATCGCCTGTGTGTGTGTGTGATGTGAGTAACCAGAGAGCCTGAGCTCAACCCACACCCAAACAAAGGGCCCGTGACAGATGGCAAAGCAGTGCATGCTGGGATGCGTGGGTCCCCTGGCCGGGAGCTGCTCTTTGGCCTTGTGTTGAATTACCAGATCTCCAGATACACACACACACACACACACACACACACACACTCTAACATCTTTCTGGCACATTTCCACAAAACAGCTACACTTAACCCGTACATTCTCTGAACAATGATCAAAGCGTGCTTTAGAATACAATAAAAAAAGCTTTTTAAACGGAGGCAGATCTTCTGAGTTCCTCCTCCACTTCCTAAAATCATTCTCAATCCAGAATGATTTCCAAAAAATAAAAACGTGATCCCATTCCACCCCAACGAAGTGGGAAAAACAGCCGACTTTTCCTTCCAAATCCATCCTTTTCACCCCTTCACTTTTACCAGCTTTAGATTTTCCCTCCAAAATGAGAGCCATAATCTTCTGCTTTTTTCTCTTTTTTTTCTTCCTGTTTTACTTCCCAGACGCATCCTTTTCCACTCGTTCATGTCCTGAAGTTTCAGGATTCCTTCCAGAATCGTCCATTTCCAAACCTTCACTTCCCCGATTTATTTATTAAATTTTTTTTTTTTATGTAGAAATAACACTTCACACTTTTCTGTGCAGAACCTCTCTTTCCATCCTCACTCTCTGGGCCAGATGTCTAGACAAAGTCAAAACTATCATGTACTTCTGTCTCTCTCTCTCACACACACACACACACACACGCACACACACACAGAATGCACATAAAACTCTCACATACCCGACTGTACAACAACCAGCTGTCGCACCACATAAAACTTTTCTCTAATGTGACACTGAACAAACAGAATGGTGTGTGTGTGTGTGTGTGTGTGTGTGTGTGTGTGTGTGTGAGAGAGAGAGAGTATGTTTAGGGGTAGATTCTCAAGCTGGTTGGTCCTCCACTTGATCTTTACAACACCCCGCTGCTGAGGCTTTACTGTGGACACCGTGCACACACTAAAAAGTGCAAACAGCATCACACACGCACACACACACAGCCATGGACAAACAGGAAGCGGTGGAATGCGGCTCTCCCACCTGATCTGCAACGGAACTGAAGTCCCCGTTCTGAATGAAGCGGAAACACTCACAAAAAAAATAAAATAATAAAAAGCATCCATGGAAACGTGTGTGGAACACCAGGGCGTGATTGAGCTTACATCATCACCGTGCGACTTATCTCCATGGTACACACCACCCTCTCGCGTGCCTTATAGATTTATAGATCACTCACTCACCCTGATGCGTGCCTGAGCCCAGGGTGCAGAACCCCCGAGCGCTTGTCACTGCACGGATCACTTGGTGTGTGAGACATTCTGATCAGAACCAGCTTCTGAGCAGTGCGACTGAATAGCGCTGGAGTTCCACTGGGTGGGGGGGTTGGGGGAATTGCATACTTGCACTCTCACGCTAGTTACTCGTCATGTGTCCTCTGACCTCTAATAGGAGGAATTACGGGTCAATTGAATGAGCGGGAAAAAGAATTACAGAACAAACAAACTAACAAACAAATATGTAAATAAGTCTTCCCTGCGTACGCGATGCTGAAGACAACTGGAAAACTGAAGCGAACGAAATACACGCAGACGCGAATTTAAACAGGTCTGAAATGCTAATGTGTACAGAAAAATAAACAAACGAAAACAAACAGTTGTAGTAAACAGAAGTTTTATGTAATACTGAAGAATAAAAAAAACTCTACTAAGCTGTAAAAACAAGTAATCAGACTAACGGAGCACAGGAAAGTCTCTGTGTACGGAAAAGCATTCGCAATACTACGGCGTACGGAGTCTTTGAACCCTAAGAAGTTTGGAAGAGGGGAAAAAAAAAAACAAATACAGACATGAAGCGAACAGAAGGCTGAATCGTTCAGAACGCCGAACACGACACGGATCTCTAACGATCCCGGGATTCCCAAACTGGGAATGCCGTGTGGATGTTTCTGCAGAGCCGGAGCGAGAGCTGTTCAGGATTCTGCACTGATGCTTTGCTTACTGGTCTATTCGAAAGAACCTGAGGCAAATCCAGAGCACATCCTCCATCAGCTCCCGACAGACGTCCTCTAAATCATTACATCCTGAGAGAGAGAGAGAGAGAGAGAGAGAGCGCGAGAGAGGGGGGGCGGGGGGGGGGGTGGGGGAGAGAGAGCGCTAGAGAGATGGAGCGAGAGAGAAACCCTGATGAATCTGCTGTTCTTCCCCGGCCTTTATCGGAGACCATTTCTTATTCACTCCGGAGGCAGCAGAACGCTCAGATCCGGCCAAAACTGGATATATTTAGACACTCCATTACAGAGGAGCGTGTATGTGTGTGTGTGTGTGTGTGTGTGCGTGAGAGAGAAAGAGAGATCCAGCAAGACACAAACCGATTGTCCCTATGAATACACCATCTCAGATAACTCGAAAAATGCAGATCCATACACAACCACATTCACATCCAACACACACACATACACAGGGTGCAGAGTAGGCACGGGGAAAGACGGAGAGATAATTACACTTATTACTCTATATTACACACACTTTAATCACTTTCTCTCTTGTTAGGCCCCAAATCATTTACTCAGCTCGCGTCTCTTCCCCCAGGCTGCATCAACATGATTACCTATTCCTGATCCTAATAAAAAAAAATGATTTAGTGCGCAGTGGCAGCCGAACACGCACAAACCGGGATTTCTCCTCTGCATTAGTGTGAACGGAAGCGCGCATATGTGTGTGTGTGTGTGAGCGAGGGAGAGAGAACATTAGCTTGAACATAAAACCGAGACAGAAAATCCATCTGGTGTTTAGGACAGTGGTGGGGAAAGGAAGTGTGCAGGACTCACGCCATAACAGTGTTTTTTTTAACACACACATGCTTGTAATTATTGGTATCATTAATTATTATCACACACTTGTAATTATTATTATTATTATTGTTGTTTTCTAAAACACCTGCATATTTAAACACTTTGTCATATTTAAACTTGGAGCTGTTTAGGGTCAGGTGAACAGTGCCAGTACTTTTGCACTAAAATCGCTTGCAGGATTCACACCATAAAGGTGTTCTTTAACACACACACACACACACACACACACACATACACACACACAATCTAACCCTGTGATGTTAATCTGATGTCCTGTTTTGGGTCTCTGGGCTCAGATTAGTGCAATGATAAAGTGTGTGTGTGTGTGTGTGTGTGTGTGTGTGTGTGTGTGTGTGTGTGTGTAGGTGTGTTTCCTACCTTGAAATAAAAGTGTGTTACTTACGCTCATCAATAAAATCCTATTTATTTACTTTCTTTCTGTTGATCATTGAGGACGTCTGAGATGAAATTAAAAGCCTAAAACCTAATGATTCGATCTGTTTGACGTCGTTGTCATGGCAACATTACCAGCGTGTATGAGTGCGTGACGTCACAGAATTCAAAGCTTAGCGACTTGAAAGGCTTTTCACCGTGCTCTCTTCCCGACAGCGGCGTCTTCCTGTCAGTATTTATTACGTCATCACAACCGTTTATAACCGTCTCTTTTGGGGGGGGGGGGGGGGGGGGCAAGCGTGTTCACGTACGTGGCTGCGTCTTTTAACCGCTCAGTTGCGGTTTCACTTTAAAACGGAGTCGCGCGCGCCCGCGCGTGCGGTTTTCCACAGCGCGTCGACGCCGCAGCGGGATTAAAAATAAATAAATAAATAAAAATCCCAATTGCGCAATATGAATGAACGCCGCGAGAGCACAAGCGGGTCATGTGACGAAAACCAAACCAATCAGCTTCAGTCTCTCTGACCTAATGGAAGAGCTGAGGTTTTTATTTTATTTTATTACTAACAACAATTACAAATTACAATTACAAAAATGAGAGATTGAAGATATACCACCATAGAATATTCAGGCATAAAAATTATACAATTAAATATCTGAGGGTAACAAGAAAGAACTAATACACTGATTGTCTCATAGGAAATAATGTAAATACAGAAAATAGCCACCCAAAAATATTACCAATATTACCAATTTCCAGCACGATAATCATATTTTTGCAATCAAAACATTTAGAAAAGACGTGTAAATGAAGTAAAATATGAAATAAATAGACATTAAACCTCACTTAACCTTAATTTATGATTCCTCTCGGCACCAGCTGCTTTAAAAACCAAATTGAAAGCGGCTCCGTTTTCTACTTGCTACCGTCCATGCTAACATTCTTGTGACCCGCGGTGCTGCGTCTTCACTAAATCCTGCACGAATAAAAACCTAAACTTGGCCTTCCACTGACGTAAACAAGTTTTGAACGGCTCCCGGAGGTCCGTGTGACTTAGCCGGCGTTTGGTTCGGTTCGACTCGGTTCGGCTCGTTTCTGTCGCTCATATGCCGAAAATGCCTTGTATGCCGAGGCAAATTTGCAACTTGTAAAATTTTAGTTCTTAAGGTGAAAATTCTTAGGGCGGGACGTTTGTATGCAGAGTCACTGCTGTATAAGCAAACTTAACCAAAAATATGTAAAAAAATAATAACAACAGACAGAGTAAGCCAACAAACTAATAAGTAAAATACAAAAAATTGAGAAAATGGACTTACTAAATGGGGGGGGGGGGGATCAGTGTTTCATTGATTAAATCAAAATGTTGAGACAATCAGATTTGTGGTTTTCTGTTTTAGATTTAACGGGTGCAAGGGTTTTGGACGCCACAGCGGAAAGGTGATAGTTTAAGAAATGATTTAGAGAATTTCCAGTTTCACAGAATTTGGCCTTGTAATATAAAAGTTGACAGTGTATCTAATTCATCTCATTAGTTTAAAGGTGTTTCTCATTAGACATGATTGATTTGTACCATACCCGGGAACAAATGCCAGCCACCACCACCGCCCCCCCCACCCCCCCACCCCCCCCCCCCCCGGCTAGTTTATTAGTCACATTATTATTTCTTGCGTATTTACACCCTCCGATACAGCAGGTGGCAGTATGCACCTACACGGTTTGTCAGCTGCCATTACACACAAGAGAAGAAAAGTACGAGCTTGTAGCGTACGGGCGGAGCTGATGATGTCTTAACAGCGACCTCCTTCCGTGTTCAGGTTACGTTTGGTGTCTGTGTTCCTGAGCGCGGTGCAATTGTGTTCACACACAGATCAAGATGAACCAGACTTCGGGGTCGAGCGTTTCTCGGAAATGATCCCGGGGCCATGATCGGAAAAACGCCTGAAGCTTTTCTGCATGAACTCCGGGCAGAAACTCCGGCCGAGCGCCGTGAGCGCGAGAGCGGTCGATATCAGGGAATAATTACAGCATCGCTCTGAACTCTCATCCGTCATAACAGTGATTGGACACTTACTTTCTGTTGTACCATGAGTGTGGTGTCTGTGTGTGTGAGTGCAAGACAGAGTGTGTGAGTGTGTGTGTGTGTGTGTGTGTCTGGCCATAGGGCCAATTTAAATATTCACAGGCTGGAGAAGGTCGAGTGATCAGTGTAATAACACAGAATTCTACATGAAGAGAGTGGATTGAGTGGTGTGTGTGTGTGTGTCTGTGTGAGAGAGAGAGAGAGAGAGAGAGAGAGAGATATATGAAGACAGAAAACCAGACACAGATACTGAGATTTTGAGAGAATAGTGAGAACATAGTGAGAAAGAGAGAGAGAGAGAGAGAAAAGAGACAGATACAGAGACACATTATGAAAAAGAAAAAAGCGACAGAGAGAGAAAGATAAAGAAAAAGGAGGGAGACAGAGTGAGAGTAGGACACAAACAGAGAAGAACTGAGACGCAAAAGAGACTAAGATGAGAAAAGACAGAGACAGAGAAAGAGACGGACAAAAAAATGGAAGGATAGAGAGAGAGAGAAAGAGAGAGAGAAAGAGACACTAACATAGAGAGAGGGTGTGTGTGTGTGTGTGTGTGTGTGTGTGTGTGTGTGTGTGTGTGTGTGTGTGTTTCAAGGCTGCAATTAATAAGTTCTACACTGAGTAACTTTGCATTATTCATTGCGAGGATTAAGATGATAACTGTGAAATTAGAGATTCATTTTCTATCATATTACTGCACGAAGAGCGAGAGAGAGAGAGGTGGTGTGTGTGTGTGTGTGTGTGTGTGTGCGTGCGTGTGTGTGTGTAAAAGAGGGAGAGAGAGAGAGAAACAGGAGCTGCATGTGTAAGAGAAAAAGCCCTGTGTTTGAGTGTGTGTGTGTGTGTGTGTGTGTGTGTGTGTGTGAGACAGAGATAAAGAGAAGGACAGAAACAAAGACGGAGAGACCGTTGTACGCGTGCGCGTGTGCGTGTGTGTGTGTGTGTGTGTGGAGCAG
>JAAGKR010008827.1:3102-5602 GCA_011419295.1 Clarias macrocephalus | reverse complement strand
TGGAAATGCCGTTGTGTCACGGCACTTCCCTCAAAACGTGCGTGGAAAGGGAACGGATTTATTCACGTCTACTCATTAAACAAATCATTTAACCTTTACGCATCTAACCTTCAGGTTCCGAGGTAGTTTTATTCCCATCACTAGCGTCCACGTGACTAATGATTCAATGTAGCTTCGATATATTTTTGCCAAGTTCAAAGTAAGGAGTCTCCAGTGTTCACCATGTTTCACCAACGTATCTCGTTAATAAATAAAGAAAGAGAGCAAAACAAACAAAAAAAACAAACACGATGATACGACTGCTGAACAAAGGGACGAATGACGATCTCATCTGCGTTAAACGTTGCGACATCATCACGGCGACACGTTTCTACGTAGAGTTTATGTTTGCGGAAAAATTTGTACTTTAATTATTCGTCACGTGAGCCGAGAGATCGCGCAGGAGGCTTGTTTAGAACCGTGAACGTGATTATCGTCATCATTACTTCAGACGTGGAAAAATCGAATCGGCTTGTTCTGTCTCGTACGCGCGCCGGGAGGAAGACACGTGCCACCACGTGACCCCCAGGTCGACATCCGAGAAGAGGCGGCGTTTGGATTCTATTTAACATTCGCTATATTTATATGCGCGCGATGCTCTTAAGGCACTCGCGTTATTCATTTCACGTCTCAATCACGCGGGTTTTCTCTTTTTCGTTCGGATGGACGGACGGAGCGAGATCTTTAAAGATTTGTGCGTGTGTGTGAGAGAGAGTAAGTGTGTGTGTGTGTGTGTGTGTGTGTGTGTGTGTGTTTGGATTGTGAGACCTATTACAAACTTGATGTGTGTACTCAGACGGAGAGATCGCATTAAATGCGTTGTGCTGCACTGGAGGTATTTTAGTTTGCTCAAGCCTCAGACAGTGTGTGTAATGAGCTCATGCACAGTTGTTATAGCTCGGCGTCGGCTCTCTCTCTCTCTCTCTGGCTTTGTTTTTTTTCCTCTCTCTCTCTCTCTCTTTTTATAAGTGAAAAATAAGTCTTTCTTTAGCTGGCGCAATGACATAATTAGGCTTTCGTTTTAAAGAGCTCTTCATTTAGTGTTATACACAGCGCGCGCGTGTGTGTTCTTTCTCCAGAAAGAAAGAAAAGAAAGAAAGAAACAAGGCGATTATGCGCGCAGCATTTCCGACCCAGATATATATAGAAAGCAGATCCCTCGTTCCGGGGCTCGTGAGTCATCAGATGCGCGGCGGCGCCGGCGAGAGACGCGAGATTCGGGAACCAGGCGGCGGCGTTCTTCGACACGGAAGACGGAACTTTATCTGGCTTTATTTAGGCCGGACTGTCGCCCGTGTCACGCCCGGCGGGCGTCTCCTTACCCGACAAGAGCGACGGTTCGGCCCGGAGTCGCGCTCCGGCGCATAAAATTATGCTTGTGTGCGCTTAAAATTAAACGCGCCCCTCCGGTGAGGAACAAAAATTGCTGGAGTGTTACTGCGTCGCTCCCTTTAGAAAGAAAAAACTGTGGCCTTTTAAACACAGCCAGACACTCTGTCAGGGAAAAAGCTGATAAAATCAGGTACATGTGTGCGCACACACACACACACACACACACACACACACACACACACACACACACACACACACAGCAGGTGAGCAGCCAGCTGTCATTTGGCAGCGTCTCGTCCAGGGAACATCGCTCTGACATTTCAGGAACCTCACACTCACTGTCTCTCTCACACACACACACACACACACACACACACACACACACACACACACACACACACACAACAAAAAAGCAGTCTGAAATGGCGGCGGGAGCGTGATCTCCAAACACACACAGAGAGTTTAGTGGTGTGAAATGGCGGCTGGCCGGAGAGATATCTGCTTCGTCACTGACACACACACACACACACACAGTCACACACACACACACACAGTCACAGACATGTATACACACCGCCCCACACACACACACACACACACACACACACACAGAGCTGTACTTCTGTGGTCATATGACCTGTACTGAGCATCAAACACTGATCAATCAAAATCATTTAAAATCACTCGTCACTGTGTGTGTGTGTGTGTGTGTGTGTGTGTGTGTGTGTGTGTGTGTGTGTGTGTGTGTGTGTGTGACGGTGTATATACAGGTTTGTGACTGTGTGTGTGTGTTGTAGTGAATGTATATTTATGTGTGTGTTTTGCAGTTTGTATGTGTTTTGCAGTGTGTGTGTGTGTGTGTGTGTGTGTGTGTGCGTGAGGTAGGTGTATGTTTTGCAGTGACTATTTATATGTGTGTGTGTGTGTCAGGTTTGTTGTGTGTGTTTTGCAGTGAGTGTGTGTGTGTCTGTCTGTGTTTGTTTTGCAGTGAGTATATATATGTGTGTGTGTGTGTGTGTGTGTGTGTGTGTGTGTGCGCGTGTGTGTGTGTTTTGCAGTGAGCGTGTGTGTGTGTTGCAGTGAGTATGTGTGTGTGTGTATGTCAGTTTTGCAGTGTGTGTGTGCGTGT
>JAAGKR010008826.1:0-29290 GCA_011419295.1 Clarias macrocephalus | reverse complement strand
TGACGACAGCAGCCTTTCCGCAGGTTAATAGTAGGCTAATGCAGGGGTGTCCAAATCCAGTCCTGGATGGCTAGTGACCAGCACAGTTTGTAATTCACAAACACCTAAACACACCCACTGAACCTAGTAATTACAGATTAGTTAAATGTGTTTGAGAAAGAAGCACCAAACTGTGTTGGACACTGGCCCTCCAGGACTGGATTTGGACACCCCTAGGCTAATGTAATGTTAATTACAAAATGCAAATCGTGCATTCATGCAACAAATGGTCAAACGATTTGTAAAATACTAATGTAACATGGATTCTGTTTATAATTATGACTTTAACTTTTAATATATTGTTCAATTTTAAACATTTAATTTTTTGTTCAATAAAAATATATTCTTGAATCATCCTCCATAATTTTGTGGCTTTTGCAAAGTATCGGTTCAGGCACCGTTTTGGCACCAGTACCGGTTTAAAAGTATCGATTTGGCACCGGTATCGAAAAAAAACCAAACGATACCCAATCCTAGTTATGATGTAATGTAAAAGAATCAGTAAGATACTGATAAGCATCTGGTGGTCTCCAGAGATTTTACTGACCTTTAAGCAAAATAGAATGTGTATTCTCCTGTTTTATGCAGATCACTGTTTTAACTTTGACTAGTTTTGGAATAATAAAGTTTTTTTAAAGTAATGTTTGTGTTTTAATTGTCAGTAATGTTGGGCCAACTTTTTTTTATAGAAAAACAATCAATAGGAGACAACTTATCTGAGTCGGTGAAAAGTTAGGCTAAGTCAACCCTAGATAAGTATAATTAATTGAGCCTACAACCAATACTACTTGAGCTGACTTAAATATTTGAATTACAAGTTGAGTCATCTTAAGATTTTAAACTGGGTACACAATGTGTCAACTAAACAGCAATGTGAAATATTTTGTTTGGCCAGCAAATTTCTATAAAAATTGAATAAACTTAAAAAATCTGTGCAACTTGTTACTAAACTTTTTCACGTTGAGGCGGCCTGTTTTTTTTTTTTTTTTTTACAGTGTATTTCAAGCATCTTCAAATCACTGCTTATCCAACATTTAAAGGAACCAAAACAACTGCTATGGTCAAAGGTTCAATGGCCAGGTGCGACTACCTTAATATTGTACTTACAGGTAAGCAGTAGATGACAGTTGATTTTAGAAGTAGCATTCGTATTTGGAATCTGTCTCTCAGTGAGACATACAGTAGAAAGGACTGTGACTTCCAAAAAGGTCACGACTTGTGACAAGTCAGTGAGAACTACCTGTTGCAAAATTGCCACATTAAGTGGGCCAAATCTTTGACCTAAAATTATTAACCCCCCCCCCCCTTCCCCCAAGTCATTTGTCATTTCTACACGCAAGAAGAGAAAGTACTACATTAAACTGTGAAAGACTTTAAAATAAATACCAATAAGGCTATACTCCTCCATTCTCAATGTCCAGTTATAGACATTTATTTTTGTTGAGCTGTCAGAAAATTAGCAGGAAATGCTCCATAATTAACAGCCACGCTCCCACCCTGGGCCGTCGACATGCTTCTATTCCAGAGTCACATTCACACACTTGAAAACTATGTCTAGACCATGTGTAAATCAAGCACACGACCACAGTTTATTAATCTCAAGCTATTTTCTGCAAGCAGTACATTCTGCATGAATCTCATTTCATGCCAAAAGGCTCTGATGCACAATAATGAAATCTGTGACAGCTAATGTGTAATTTTCTCTTGCTAAAACTTATTAATTTTAGAAGTTTAAGCTTAGATAATGTGAATGATTTGGTTCAATTGGAACAATAATGTATTAAGTTAATTATTAAACTCAACCAATCTCTAGTGGTGTGGTTTAATAGTTTTAGTTTACTGATCAAAGCATAAATCATTAATACTCCCAATTTTCCTTAAAATAATTGCCAGATCTGATCTTAAACATCACCCACACTCATAAAATGAACAGATCTAATGTACAGTTTGATGTAATAATCTATTTATTCTCAAGCTTTCCAACTGTGCAAACAGTTAAAAAGGTCTGTGTTTAAGCAGTGTATTTATAAACTTTACCCCATAAAGTCACAAAACAAATACAAGTTTACACATTTCAACCTTTATTATAAAGCAATGCCATATGTTTAATAAATTCAATCATACATTTATTTCAGCACTTAAACATTACAATAAAAGGAATGTAAGGTGTTCTTGGGATTTTGGTGCACAGACATTCAAAAGTCAAGACAAAGTCAAGTTACTGCACACATCAACACTACAGGGTGGGCCATTTATATGGATACACCTTAATAAAATGGGAATGGTTAGTGATATTAACGTCCTGTTTGTGGCACATTAGTATATGTGAGGGGGCAAACTTTTCAAGATGGGTGGTGACCATGGTGGCCATTTTGAAGTAGGCCATCTTGGATCCAACTTTTGTTTTTTCAATAGGAAGAGAGTTATGTGACATCAAACTTATTGAGAATTTCACAAGAAAAACAATGGTGTGCTTGGTTTTAACGTAACTTTATTCTTTCATGAGTTATTTACAAGTTTCTGACCACTTATAAAATGTGTTCAATGTGCTGCCCATTGTGTTAGATTGTCAATGCAACCCTCTTCTCCCACTCTTCACACACTGATAGCAACGCCGCAGGAGAAATGCCAGCACAGGCTTCCAGTATCCGTAGTTTCAGGCGCTGCACATCTCATATCTTCACACCATAGACAATTGCCTTCAGATGACCCCAAAGATAAAAGTCTAAGGGGGTCAGATCGGGAGACCTTGGGGGCCATTAAACTGGCCCACGACGACCAATCCACTTTTCAGGAAACTGTTCATCTAGGAATGCTCGGACATGACACCCATAATGTGGTGGTGCACCATCTTGCTGGAAAAACTCAGGGAACTTGCCAGCTTCAGTGCATAAAGAGACAAACACATCATGTAGCAATTTCAATTATCCAGTGGCCTTGAGGTTTCCATTGATGAAGAATGGCCCCACTATCTTTGTACCCCATATACCACACCACACCACACCATACCATACCATCACTTTTTTTCAATCCAATGTGGGTTAGTGTCAGACCAATAGTGGTGGTTTTGTTTGTTAACTTGACCATTCACAAAAGTCTGCCTCATCACTGAACAAAATCTTCTTCGTGAACTGAGGGTCCTGTTCTAATTTTTGTTTTGCCCATTCTGCAAATTGTGTGCGCCGATCTGGGTCATCCTCATTGAGATGCTGCAGTAGCTGGAGTTTGTAAGGGGGCCATTTGTGAGTAGCTAATATCCGCCGAAGGGATGTTCGACTAATGCCAGTCTCCAGTGACATGCGGCGAGTGCTACGCTGTGGGCTCTTGCTGAATGAAGCTAGGACAGCCACTGATGTTTGTTCATTAGTGACAGTTTTCATGCGTCCACATTTTGGCAAATCCAACACTGAACCAGTTTTACGAAACTTAGCAAGCAGTTTGCTAACAGTAGCATGGGAGATGGGTGGTCTCGTAGGGTGTCTTGCATTGAAATCTGCTGCAATGACCCGGTTACTGCGTTCACCAGATATCAACACAATTTCGATCCGCTCACTACGTGTTAACCTCTTCGACATGTCAATGGCTGTGAACAAAGAGAAACTTGTAAATAACTAATGAAAGAATAAAGTTACGTTAAAACCAAGCACACCATTGTTTTTCTTGTGAAATTCCCAATAATGTCACGTGACCCTCTTCCTATTGAAAAAACAAAACAAAAGTTGGGTCCAAGATGGCCGACTTCAAAATGGCCACCATGGTCATCACCTAGTTTGCCTCCTCCCATATACTAATGTGGCACAAACAAGACGTTAATATCACCAACCATTCCCATTTTATTAAGGTGTATCCATATAAATGGTCCACCCTGTACTTTAACAAACATTAACATTCATTGTACTGTCTTGAATTACATTACTCCAACTGATTCGCACGGGACTAATTTTTATCACAGGACCTCTTTGTTCGGCGAAAAATGGTAGGCCATTTGCGGAGGAATTTTTACTTTACAAATTAAACATGGCCGATTCGCACTTCTAACACTTTAGCAACGGAAAATACTGGTAACATACCTGAACTTATTTAAAGTCCGTCTAAGCGTTTTTAATTCACAAACGGCTCGTCGCGGAAAGAACGAGAAAATGCCAGAATCTTCCAGATAATGTGAGCGAGGACAGAAGAACCAATAGGCTTACAGCCCACCCTCTGGAGAGAAGAACCAATAGGCTTACAGAGAGTTGGCTCTAAGCCTATTGGCTCTTCTGAGTTAAAATCGGTTAGACGAGCCAAAACCGGCCCCTCTCAGCTCTCTGAGGTAGAACGAAAGAACGAGAAAATGCCACAAGTTTCTATTTCTTATGTCCTCGCTCACATTATCTGGAAGTTTCTGCCATTCTCTCGTTCTTTCGTTCTACCTCAGAGAGCTGGGAGGGGTCGTAGTCATCATGGGAGGGTGCAGGAGCGCTTCCTCTGCATGCTCCATATTGCCACTCTGTCCGCCGCCGCCTGTCGCCAGCTGGGCCCTGCTGCCGGACCTGGACGTGCACAACCTCATTCTTTCCTCCCCTTCTTCCCTTCCTCCCACCTTTAACCCTTTTCCTTTCCCATTTTATTCCAAATAAATTACTAATTCAAATATCATAATTCGAATTTAATGTTACAGATAAATCAAGAGTATAGCTCAAGCTATTAGATTTTAACCCGGTAATATGTAAATGACACACCCCACGATAACTATATTTCTTTCTTTCTTTCTTTCTTTTTTAATCCCTCTAACCGGACATCCATATTCTCTCTCTGCATCACACACAGTCTGCATACGCACGCACGCATAGAGAGAGAGAGAGAGAGAGAAGTCAGTAAATTCGAGTGAAATCACAGGCTTCTCTTATCCCTTGAGAATACGCCACACGAAAGTCAGATGTGTGTATGGGCGAGGAGACTGAGTTGGCCTGCTGTCAGCGTGTTTTTTTGTTGTTGTTGTAATAATTAATATATATGTACTAAAGTCATGATTTCCAATTATTTCCGCATTCAATTAGTTAATTAAATAATAATAACAATATGCATCTGTTCATTAATCAGATTCTGTTGAAATTGGCCTAGTAGACAGAATCTACGTGAAGGAATTTTAATCTATTTTATTTATTTATTTTTTTTGCTGTCAGGCTGATGCTTCACACTCCAGTCCAAACGGTGGCGGTAATGCACCTATAAGTTGGCTGCCAGCCGCAAAAAAAAAAGAAGAAGAAGAAAAAGTATAAGAAGTCCCCCCTCGCCGGTGTTCCGCCTTTTACCTGGTGAAGGTGAGAACGTCCGTGAGTCCTTTGATAATTTTTAACTTTGTTGCCGGTTTGTTGTTAATATTTGTTTTAATTCGCTAACATGTATAAAATGATTTTTGTAAGTATTTTGGAAAAGTTAGATAGGAGTTGAGCTGTTATTTTAAGTCGGTATTTTTTATTTGTCATAATGACGGTGCAGTTTGTGGCGGATCTCCACAATACCACAGGTGGCTGCCACATATCGACATGTGTTTTGTTACTATTTTAAATGAGCAAAACCTTACATATCCCCCTCCTCTTTGTCGAAAGATTTATGCTTTTGGACCGTTTTTTGCGCATTTTCGAATTGTGCGCGTGCTCACGAGTTTTTCTGTATTGCAGTTTGCAAGTTGTTTGGGCCTGTCTGGTATGGCATTATATTCCTGCCACAATTCTGAGCGCGCGGTTCGACATTTTAAGAGCAGACAAAGCACTCTATGCGCGTGCAGTGTCTCCACTGCGCGCTCAACAGCTCAATTCTGCGCGTGCAGTGTCATCCCTGCTCGCTCAACATGTTCTCCGCGCGCGCTCGACTGCACGTGCGTGCAACATTTATTTTCCGTACGCGCTCGACTTTGTCCAGTGCTACAAAACTAGCCAATCGCAGACTTCCACACACGGCTTCTGATTGGCTGTTCCTTCTCTAGCAACTGGAACGGAAGCGTTGTAAATAAAGGTTTATAAGTAGAGACCGAGTTGTCCAATTTGAATTTTAGTGGATGTAGTCTAACGATGAGCTATATGGAAAATTAGATAAGTACATAAAAACACACAATGGACCAACGACACTGGTATATACTAATACGTCATTGAATAAAAAATAAATACTATAATAAACTTTATTTACAATGCTTCCCTTATATAATTTCCTTTCAGTTGTATATAAGTATATAATCTTAATTTCTTATTCTCTTTAGATTTTGTAAAGCTGCTTTGAGACAATGACCATTTTAAAAGCATCGTACAAATTATAGTATTTTTATTTACTTATCTAATTATCCATATCTCATCGTTAGACTACGACTAATTCAAATTGGACAACTCGGTCTCTTTACTTATAAACCTTTATTTACAACGCTTCCGTTCCAGCTGCTAGAGAAGGAACAGCCAATCAGAAGCCGTGTGTGGAAGTCTGTAATTGGCTAGTTTTGTAACACTGGACAAAGTTGAGCGAGCATATAGGCAGAGTCGAGCGCGCACAGAAAATAAATGTTGCACGCGCGTGCAGTCGAGTAGGAGAACATGTTGAGCGAGCAGGGATGACGCTGCACGTGCAGAATTGAGCTGTTGAGCGCGCAGGGATGACACTGCACGCGCATAGTTGATTAATGTAATTTAAAATAGTATGATGGATATGTGCTTCAAGTTTATGTATGTTGAAGTACTTGCACAGGTGTGACGGGCATGTCAAGGCATGTTTAGGAAATTATTAAACGGGTAGAAGGTGTGACAAGCCTGTTAACTCTTCAGGGACGAGAGAATCGCCGGCGAACTCCAGCGTGATCAGGTTCAGTCGTGTTCTCCCCCTTCTCACTTTTTAGTGGGAGGATTGTATTGTAGATTTAAAACTCTTTGAGAGACAGTTAAGTCATTGAGGCACACCCACATGTAGAGAATACAAGCATTTTATAAAATCTCAGAATTTTACTGAAAGTCAGATTTGTTCCTTTGGGGGAAGAAACATGAAATTTCTCCGCCTTCTACTCGCATATTAACAAACATGTTAATTTTGCTAAAGAGGCGTAGCAAGGCCACATGTTTAAGCAGGGTGCACTGATTGGTGGAAAAAGACGCAGGAAATGTTGTGCTATACAGCATTTACAGTATGTTCATGTGTGCAGGATCTTTTGATTTATCTGTACTGTCTGTGCACTCAATTTCATTAACAACTTACATTTCAGTTATTTTACTAATGTTTGTGTTGAAATAAATCTGTATTCATTATAAATGTGTGGCACTGTTTTATAATTAATGTTTAAATGAATATTTCTTGTATTTTGATTATTGCGGACAATATTGGTATATAAAACTTGGACTTTACTGTATGAGCAGATGGACCACTGTAAGTGGAATAAAATAAGCAAATAAGCCCTGTCATTGCATCACCCATCTGTTCATTAAATCCATATATTATCATGTTTAAAATCAAGCCTGGTGTTTAAAATCAAGTATTCATTAAGGATTTATGATTTTTGTAGTTAGAAGTTGTATCATATTGGAGCTGGGAAGAGTTTGATAAATGACTTAATACATTATTCTTCCAGTTAAACCAGGTCATCCAAGCCTATTAGAGATTACTTATAAAATTATATTTATAAAATGTGTTCTAATGAGAATGTACATGAACAAATTGACAGTTTTGACTTGAAATGAGGTTTTCACACAGGCTGTGCTGCTCATAGAAAAGATTTTGAGGCAAATTAAATAAACTGATCTTGTGGTGAGCTTTGGTTTACTCCAATATTGAGTTACTAACATTTCCACTAGGGATGGGATGGAAGCTACCCGAGATCTAGTCATTGTGTTAATAGTTTAGGGAACATCTGTACGGGGTACAGATAGGCGGACTCCGTCAAATACGGTTAAATCTGGACCGACCCCAAAATAAACATGCTAATTTAATCATAATCCAAATGAGTTCTCAATGAAGTGCGCAACTGTGATTCTGTGCCCTTCTACTCGGTTTGGCAGCTTCATCTATGTCCGATCACCGCATCATTATAGCAACGTTACCACGGCGCCCCCTCCCTGTTCCCTTAACATACTGCTGTTTATCTGCCTTTTCGACTATGACTGAAAAATGGTGATATGGTGAAAACACGTACCACAGCACCCTCACAAATGAACATTTACATCAGTGCCTCCGCTTTCCCTCATCTTTTACACCCAAGTTCAAACAACTGGTGGCACAAAGGTGGTGTCACCTTTCGCACTGAAAGGCCTACCATGTAAATTTTTAGTTTGAAAGTTTTGATTGCCTGTTTTTGTAGTTCTCTATTTGAAATTTGACCGTCACTTTTCCGGAAAAAAGAAAATTGGTAAGTGGACCTTTCAAATTTATTTTTGAGTATCCCTGATCTGTAGGATTATAGAGGAACTGCAACATTTTGCCCCCTCAAATGCCCACAGGGTGGTAGAAGCATGCCAGTTACTGGATTATCGAGCACTAATGGTGTGGAATAATCATATTGAAATTCCGTAAATTCTCTTCTTGCTTGTAGATAAAAGTTAATTTATAAAAATGGTTAAAGGCTGATTGGGACCCCATCAACTGTTTAAGACCTGCCATAGAAGAGCTTTGCCAGAATAAGTCTTAATATTTTTACATGCATGTAAAACATCATGCACCTTTAATATGTGAGAATGCTACTTTAGAATGCTATTATATAAATGCAATCCTTATACTTTCATTTTCAAAAATGTATGTAATAGATAACCTTTATTACTGCACTTTGATCAATTTATTTTTCCTACCTATTTCTACAATGAATCCTACTACCAAGTAATGTGATCTTGTTGGCCATGCCACTGTTAATGGCAAGAGGCCACTGCACCTGAATAACAGATTTGGGGAAGGTGTGCAGCCGTGTTGGAGTCCTGTTTTTGTATCGTGAACCTGCACTGGTCCAGAGAAGAGGTGAAGTGTTTTGGAGAACATGAGGCATGCCGCTGCTGGGCCCCCATCACGGGACCATAGACATCCTCATATTTTGCTCTTTAAGACTTCTGCTGTGAGCCAAAGCGTGCGATTCGCCTCACCTGAAGTCACTTGCTATGTCCCATTGAGAGACAGATTCCAAAAACAAATGCTTCTTTTTTTAAATCCCCTGCATCACTTACTGCTTACTTGGAAGTTAAGATAGTCACACACCTAGCTGTTGAACATCTTAGCAGTTGTTTTAGTTCCTTTAAATGTGGAATAAGCAGTGAGCTTAATATATTGGTGGCTAATTTGTTATCTACAGTAATTAGTAAAAGCACCAATTAGTATTCATTAATCCCCCTATTGATGAATCATGAATTAACTGGGATTACCCACGTTTCTTGGAAAGCTGAGTTAAATTTTACTTGCCCCACACAGGCCTGATTACTGCTACTAAATCACTTTAATAGAACCTGTCTGACAAGCTGCCTCACCTGCCTCAGTTAAGGTCAGTGTTCATGATTCAACAATGTGAAAGACTGGGCAAAATGGCATTCATGGGAGAGTTCCAAGGTGAAAGTCGCTGCTGACCAAAAAGAGATCAGTCTCGTAGGTAAACGTTCTGTGGACTGACGAGACAAAAGTTTAACTATTTGGAAGATGTGTGTTATTTGGCGTAAACTAACAGCAAAGAATATCTCAACAGTCAAAGAAAATCCTGAAGGGGAATGTCCAGCCATTAGTTTGTGACCTCAAACTCACTTGGGTTATGCAGCAGGACAATGATTCGATACATACCAGCAAGTCCACCTCTGAATGGCTCAACAACAAAAAAAAAAGTAAGGTTTTGGAGTGACCTAGTCAAAGTCCGGACTTAAATCTGATGGAGATCATTAAACAGGCCGTTCATGCTTGAAAACTCCCCCACAGTGATGTGAAAGACTCAATGCCAGTTATCACAAACACTTGATTGCAGCCGCCAAGGGTGACACAACCCGTTATTAGGTTTAGGTGCAATGACTTTTTCACATAAGGTCAGAGAGGTTTGAACAGATTTTTTTCCCTTAATAAATGAAATCATTTAAAAACTGCATTTTCTATTTACTTGGGTTATACTTATCATTTGTTTGATCCGAATCATTTTAGCATGACAAATATGCAAAAAACAACCAGGAACTTGCCTTTTTCACAGCATATATATAAACACAATACAGATGGAAAGTTTACAGACCCTTTTATGTTTTCCACATTTCGATATGTTTCACATTTCATCTTAAAAATCTATTTAAATCTTATTTTCTCATCTTTCTGCACACAATCCTCCACATTGATGAAGTAAAAAAATTTTATATAGTTTTCCTTTCTATATTAAAAATTATGACTGAAATATCCCATTTACATAAATATTCTTTATGACGCTTGCAGTTGAGTGCTGGTTCATCCTGCTCCTATCTACAACTTGACTGGAGTCCACCTGTGCCTTACTGAACACATTAGGAAAGGAATACACCTGTCAATATATAGTCTCAAAGTAGACTGTGCATGTCAGAGTGAAAACAAATCCATTATTTTGTTAGAATTATCTGTTGACCCACGAGACAGAATTGAGTCATGGCCCAAGAGCATGACTGCCTGCATCATTCTGAAATGAAAGAGATTTGGAACAATCAACAGTCTTTCCAGATCTGCTCACCCAGACAAACTGAGTAACCATGAATGAAGTGCCTTGGTCAGAGAGGTAACCAACAACCTAAGGGTCACTATAAATGAGATAATGAACAAAATCCTCTGGTCTGATGACACAAAGATTGACTCAAGACTGTCATTGCTGCCAAAGGTAATGATTAATGGGTTTGAATACTTATGGAAATTATTTTTATTTTTAATAAATGAAAAACAAACAAACACTGTTAATCTGTCATTGAGGGGGATTGTGCATAGATTTCCTATAAGAATTTTAGGATGAGTGTGAAACATAAAATGTAGAAAACTTTTGGTACAAAACGGTCAAAAATCGATATTTAAATGGCATAATAGTAATTTACCATAATATGATTTGTGTGTGTGAAAGAGAGAGGGAGACTTGTTTGTAGTAACCACAATACTCACTCACCGTCTATACCACTTTATCCTGTATTCAGGGTCGCGGGCACCTGGAGCCTATTGCGGGAGATTTAGGGCACGAGGCTGCATACACCCTGGACAGGGTGCCAATCCTTCGCAGGGCACAGAAACACACTCAAACACTCATTCACTACGGACAATTTGGGAACGCCAGTTAACCTAATCTACATGTCTTTGGACTGTGGGAGGAAACCGGAGTACCCGGAGGAAACCCACCAAGCACGGGGAGAACATGCAAACTCCATGCACACAGAGACGGGAAATAAAATATAAATAAATAAATAAATAAATATTTGACCACATGATCACCATGTATCTTCGACCACTGGGTACGGCCATATTTTAAGATGATGATGCCAGGATTCATACATGAATTAAAAAAAATACCAAAAAATGTATATAATGTATATTATATTTATATAATTTTCATAATATGACCATATATATCAATATATAATGCATATTCAATAAATATTTTAATACTTAATTTATTGATGTACGTTATACTGATAGAGAGATCTACTCTAATACTTTCTGTGGACATTTGAGCTTAAATTGTTCACATTAGTGAAGTCCCTGCACAATAATTGTACACATTTTTATACAAGTACATTTTACATATTGATAAGACTCAGGGTGGGCAGTTCTGGCCCCAATAACAATAGAAACAGCATCTTGATATACAATCTCTAGACCGTTAATAGTCTTATCAAAAATGTCCAGTCCACAACCTGTATCTCTCTGGGGGTGGATGGAAGTCATTGTTAAAATGACCAGACTGATTTTTTTGGGGTGGATGCAGCATATTTTGTGCAGCATTATACTGTATTTCACATGCCTGGTTTGATTTACACTTAACACTCACTCTTAAACCACTTCACTGTGACTGAAAACCAGTGAAGGACATTTCTATCCTGACCCTGGGTTTTGCTTAAGGCTACTCACTTAAGGCTACACTGAGGTTCGAGACAGTGGTTCTTGTTATGGAGTTTTCAGGTACTCCTTTCATACATACAGTGGACAACAATAAAAACAGTTTGCACACCCCTGTTAAAATAGCAGGTTTTACAATGTGTAACATGAAATCAAGATTTATGCCAGTATTTTTCTTTTTTTATTAGTTCATTAAAGCACCAGATCATTTTGAATTCTTGTTACGGGTTACACCTGTCTGGCCCTCATAATCCCATTCTCAGGTTATGAATCACTTTAGATGTCCTCAGCTGGTTTCACCTTTTCTCTGTTGCTCAGTATAGAAGCCTGAGCCAAGCACCTACATGGAAATGGTGATGCAAATGGTACAGAAATCATTTCACTCAACTCCCAATCCTGTTTTTGCCTTTTAGACCAGACCGGATTTGTCTGTAGCCGTCATTTCAGCACAACAACGTGTGAGATGCTTCAAAAGAAGTTCCGACGTCTCTGTAAATGGACCATCAGTAGAATTCCTCACAGGTTAAAAGAGTAACAGTTCATTTTGTAAAATGGTACAGTGTACCCTGCTGGACAGTGAGCTTCTCACTCATCATCTTCAGTAAGTGATATTACTTTTAATGACCTGTGTTTGTGCATTCTTATGTATTATTGAGTTTTACACATGATAGTATGAGCCCCTGTTCAACAGGTTGTTTGTAATGAGTATCACTTACCCTGCTGTTTAGACTTGTAAAGGTAGGGTGGAGTTGGACACTGCTGTAACCTGAGCTCAGGTCTGAATATTAAACAGGTAAAGAGCTCATGGCTCATTCATATTCAATGAGGATGAGCAGTTAGCCCCACCTTTATCTCTTCAAGTAGTAAGGAAGTGAAAACATTGCGGTACTTCTCTCTATTTATTTCTCTATCAAATTGCAATTCCTAAAATATTTTTACATATTTAGACACACAGCACGTCAGTGAATCAGTTTTACTTACCAAATCAGTTTGTCCTTGATGGGTGATGTGTGTTTTTTATGTTTTCTGCACACAGTGACATGACTGCATTTTAAAATCTGTGTTTTTAATGTAAATTAATAACATGAATCTGAACCTGACCTACACCGTGTGTGTATATTACTGTAACTGAGTTTGAGATGAAAACAATACTGTAGAGCATTTTGTTATCATTGTATATGAACTTAATACATTTTAGAAAAACTTCACTCAACAATCTCAGGAGCACCATCAGTCAGTTCACACATGGACCTCAGAGGGTTAAAGACACTTTCTATCATCATTACTTTTATCACATACATACTGTATATGCAGGTGCATCTCAATAAATTAGAATATCATTGAAAAGTTGATTTATTTTAATAATTCAGTTCAAAAAGTGAAACTCATATGTTATATAGATTCATTACACATATTACACTGATATATTTCAAGTGGATTTCATCAAACAGTTTATGAAAAAAGAAACAAACAAACGTCGGATTCATTTCCATGCTGTTATAAACTCTGCATTTCTCCTGTTTCTCAGGGGAGCTAATGATTCTGCCTGGTTTAATAGCCAGTATGTCCAAACCAACTCCTGCCCGAAAGGAGGAGGACCTGAAAGGTAAGTTTAAAGATAAAACGTTGCTGGACTTCTCTAATAATTGGACTCCATGAGACACCAGAGAGTTAATTTCATATTATATAAAACAGATTCATATCCATGCTCTTAAACTCTGTTGTGTTCCTGTTCCTCAGAAGGACTGTTGATTCTGAATGGTTTGGTAGCCAACATCATCAAACCTACTCCTGAGCTAACGGAGCAAAAGCTTAAAGGTAAAGTTAAGGCTAAAACATTGGTGCACTTCTGCAGACTTCATCGGACTCCATCAGTTTATTTAAAAGACCATTGTGGTCCTGATGAAGTGAAAGCAATTAATAGACTGAACTGGAGCTGATATATTAAAAGTACAAACCAACACAGCTGAGTATTTAGCCTAGGTAGGCAGATAGTCAACAGAAACAAGTATACGGTGTACAGGATGTTGATGTGAAAATCCTAATTTCAGAAAATCCTCAACAAAACAGAGTTCACAGTCTGATACAGTGCAAATCAGCTCTGAGACAAAACAGCGTCTGGGATTCTCCTTGCGATTTAAAGGCGCAGAGACAACACTGAGAGATGAATTTTCTTAGGTGTGGTTACGGTTTTTGGCCACTTGATGACAGTGTGGGGAAAGGGGACAGAGGTTTAGTCTAGTGGACAGGTATGCTTTACATTGTATATTCGTGTCAATATACAGTACAATGTAAAGGTGTATAAGACTCACTTTGTCGGACTTAAGAACAAATTCGACTTATAAACGTGCCCCCCAGAACGGAACTCATTTGTAAGTCAGGGACTACCTACAGTGCCCTCCACAATTATTAGCACCCCTGATGTTTAATACTTTGTACAACCCCCTTTTGCCAACAAAACAGCACCTAATCTTCGCCTATAATGTTTCACAAGATTAAAGAACACAGAAAGAGGGAGATCTTCGACCATTCCTCTTTGCACAATGTCTCTAAATCATCCAGTGACCTGACTCCTTTCCTCTGCACTCTCCTCTTCAGCTCACTCCACAGGTTTTCAATGGGGTTGAGGTCTGGGGACTGAGATGGCCATGGAAGGAGCTTGATTCTGTGTGTGGTGGACCATTTCTGTGTAGATTTGGCCACATGTTTTGGGTCATTATCTTGCTGAATGACCCAGTGATGACCCATCTTCGGCTTTCGGGCAGAGGCCACCAGATTTTGCTTTAAAATGTCCTGGTATTTCAACGCATTCATGATGCCATGCACCCTAACAAGGTTCCCAGGGCCTCTGGAAGAGAAACAGCCCCACAGCATCACCGATCCTCCCCGAGACTTCACAGTGGGCATGAGGTGCTTTTCTGCATACTCATCTTTTGTGTTCCACTTAGAGTGTTTGTTGCCAAAAAGCTCTATCTTGGTCTCATCTGACCAAAGAACACGGTCCCAGTTGAAGCCGCAGTACCGCTTAGCAAACTCCAAACGTTTGCGTTTATGATTGTGACTGAGAAAAGTTTTTTTCCTTGCATGTCTCCCAAAGAGCTTGTTGGCATGTAGATAGCGTCTGATGGTTGTTTTGGAGACTTTGTGACCCCAAGATGCTCTCGTTTGTTGCAGTTCTTTAACAGTGAGCTTTGGAGAATTTATTATTTCTCTTACCATCCTCCTAACTGTGCGTGGAGGCAAAATAAACTTGTGCCTTCGTCCAGGCTTGTTTACTACTGTTCCAGTTTTTTAAAACTTCTTAATGATTCCTCTCACAGTAGATATGGGCAGGTGCAGGCCGGTGGCCATTTTCTTGTACCCGTTGCCTGACTTGTGAAGGTCGACACACATCTGCCTTACTTGAATGGTCTGTTCCTTTGTCTTTCCCATGTTGAAGAGTGGATAAGAGAAATGGCCTCTGTGTCACGTCATATTTATACCCCAGGGAAGCAGGAAGTGATAAATTACTAATTAAATGTTCCTAGATACTCTGATCAACTTTGTAAACTACTGTAGAAATGACAGGAATACTTCAATTACATTTATTTTCTAGGAATTGTTAGGGGTGCCAATAACAGGTTATTTTATGAAAAATAATTATTTGTTAGTCTGGGATTTTTATTTCTCCTTAAAATTCACTTTATATTCACGTTATATTTTTCTACAATTTTCAGTGTGACGATATGCTTCTGCAATAAAAACTGAATTTATTTTAAGGCTTTCAACACATCTTAACCAGGGGTGCCAATAATTATGGAGGGCACTATATATACAGTGTACAGGATGTTGATGTGGATTCCGCTGGGTGACAGAGCAGTTCATGAGGAAACGTTGTAGTGACCAGAGGGACATATTCAGGGAAGACATGGACAATAGAAATCTGATATTTACACCTTTGATTTCTGTATGTGTGTGTGTGTGTGTGTGTAGCTTGTCTCCTCCAGGACCTGACGCGTCTGAGAGTCATTGGTGGAAACATCTTGCTCATTATAATCATAATTACACCCAATGGGGAGATTGTCGTCATAATTTACATGACCCAGGCACTCAGTCCAATGGGTAACTCACCGTTACCCAGACCTGGAGACCTGAAAGGTAAGCTTAAAGATAAAACTTTGCTGGACTTCTGCAATAATTAGAATCCATGAGACCATGAAACACCATCAGAGTTTATTTAAAAAACAGATTCAGATATGAATGTGAAGGTCCGAGTTCGATTCCCGTATCTGTCTGCATGCATTGGGTTTCCCCGGGTACTTCAGTTTCCTCCCACAGTCCAAAGACATGCAGATTAGGCTAACTGGCGTTCCCAAATTGCCCATTGTGTGTGAATAAGTGTGTGTGTGTGTGTGTGATGGATTGGCGCCCTGTCCAGGGTGTACTTCACCTCGTGCCCTAAGTCTCCTGGGATAGGCTCCAGGTCCCCCATGACCCTGAATACAGGACAAAGTGATATAGACAATGAGAGAGAGAGAATAAGATGATGAACTGAAAGACATTAATGGACTGAAGTGGAGCTGATATATAATAAAAGTACAAATCAACACATCTAATGTTCAGTATCTAGCGTTTGCAGTTACTAGGTAGGCAGATAGTCAACATATATAAGTATACAGTGTATAGAATGTTGATGTGAATTCCATGTCTCTAATGTAGTAAGGGAAAAGTTGAAGAGAGGAACATGTGCATGGAAAACGTGGACAGGAGAAATCTAATATTTACTTTGTTGTGTGTGTGTGTGTGTGTGTGTGTGTGTGTGTGTGTGTGTGTGTGTGTGTGTGTGTGAAGCTTGTGTTCTCCAGGATCTGATGAAGGGTGATCCTCTAGATGGTGGCATCTCGATCATCATCATCGTCATTATTTACATCGCCTAATCGCTCATTCTAATAAATAACGTTTATTTGTATCTTGTATTGTCTTTTTTTATTTATTAAATTCCCCAATCGATTCTAAGCTTTATTGTAAGCACACAGTTGTATACACTATCTTTATTTGCTTTTTATTACACTGGAGCTAAGAGTACCTAGCCTCAACCATTAGTTTTGCCAGGATGGAGTGGAGAAATTCAAGTGTCGTAAACAGGACGGCCAACTGCACCACAGGTGTTCTCGACCATCACCAGCGCAACATCGTTTTTATTTTTAAATCTTTCCAAGTTAAACACAATAGAACACTCAACAACAATAATTAAATTATCCGTGTAAAAATTCAACATTTTATACAGTAAGACCCCTACATACAAAAGTGTTCCGTTCCAAGAGCTTGTTCATAAATTCAACTAAAATTGTCTTCGTACTAGTTTACTAACACAGTTGGCTGTACACAGTATAAAACTAACATGTTCCATGATCTTCTCCTTGTTCTTTAAAACTGTCCTGATGGTTGAACGGTTCATGTTAAAAGAACGAGCAATGTCTGCCATCTTTTCACCTCCCTCCATTCTGTCAATTATTTTCACTTTTGTCTCAATTGTTATTGCTTGTACCATATATAGCAGTACCAGCTTTAACACCTGCTTCTGGACATCCTGGGCTTGTGCTGCACTTGCACGGTCGTAACCTGAATGTTTGTATGTAGGGGACTTAATGTACTGCATTCAAAGTGAAGCTTTATTTATTTATTATTATTTTTTTAAATCAACCTGCCCATTAAAAAAAATAGCTAATTATTAAATCTAACAAATTAATATCATGAACACTGATGGTAGCACTAGTTTTTTCCTCTCACTATACATTAAGTGGATTATATCCAAGTTTTAAAAATGGTATGGGTAATGGTAATTAATTAATTTGTTTATTATTTATGAAGAGCTGGATTTTATTTTATTTCTTGAGGACTTTTGGCTTGTCGGGTGTTCTCCCATAATCCCCTGCCTGAAGTGAAAGCTGTATGAGCAAGATATAGAGGAGAGACCATTCAACAACTGTTACACTCTGTTCTAGCTTTAGATAATTTTTTTCTGGATATGGGTGACCCTGTCGCAGAGTACACAACCCGGCTCCAAAACCAGGTCAGATTTGTTTTAAATGTCTTGCAGCATTTATAAAGAAACACCCTGTATACGGTATATATACATGTGTGTAACAGCGTGCAATAGTTTCTGATGTAACGCAGTTCAAATCCTAAACAACTTCCTGCTCCCTTACTGAGTGCACTACTCCTGAAGGCACTAGAAGGAAACAGCGCGCGCTCTTCTACACCATATCTAGTGCCCTAACCTATGATTTAAGATTGAGCCCTTTTTCAGCTCCCAATGCTAACAGAATCTTGAAATAGTCTCGTTAGCTTTAGAGTTCTGAGTATTAAATTGTTGAATGGCATAAAGCTTTAACATTTACTTATCTAACGCTGCCACAATATTAGTTATTTTTGTAAAATAGAAGGAAAAGTTGCTCGCGCTATAAACGCTGACTGGTTGGCTAGCTTCAGAAAGAGTTCCGTACTAGAAAGTATGCAAGATTAGTGCTAAGGCAACGGAGGCTCGCTGTGAATACGTACTGTTTAGTGCGCTAGTATGTAGTGTTAAACGGCTATACAGTGTAGTGCTCAGTCAAAAAGAAGCACCATCAATGTGACACTGATTAAAACTAGTACTGTTATTATGATAAGTGTTTTAAGGGTAAAAATGTTTACATTTTAAATGTTGGGAAATAAAAAAATAATTGGACAAAGGAGTTTAAAAGTGAGTGCACACACACACACACACACACACACACACACACACACACACACACTGATCATCTGGGAATGAACTGAAAAAAAAAACAGTGTGTGTGGATATTATTATTAGATTGCAATAAATATATATTTTGTTGGTCATCCTGACAGGAAAAGGAGATTGAGTGTCTCCGGGCCGTGGTGGAGAGCCTGAAGAACGAGACTGAGTTCACGTCGCCGGCGCTGGAGGAGCTCAGGGAGGAGAACGCCAGGCTGAAATATCGCCTTAACATCCTCAAACGGGTCAGTGCGTCTTAATCTCACATGCATGCTGACAGAGTGGTTTCTTTCTGTATTATATTATAATACGAGGGGTCGTTCAAATCAAAGCCCGGACTTTTGATTGTACAGAATAACAGAACACAGGACTGAGACTATAAACTCCCTTTATTTCTCTATATAATCTCCTGATACACTAATGCACTTAGTCCAGTGTTTCACTAGTGCTTGGACACCATCAAGGTAGAAAGTTTACTCTATGCACAATCTATGCACTCCAAGCACTATGACATCAGCACAATGAAATCATAGTATTTTTCCCCTTCGTCCGGTGCTCTTTGGGCGTCCGGATCTAAACATGCTCAAAAAGTCATGAAGATCAGCAAACAGTTTGGAGTCAGCTGCCATTAAGACGCGTGAGCGGCTGGGTCCTGGCTGTGGCATGTCCTCACACAGTATAAAAACCTGTAGATATTTAGATCTTATCAAGCCGAACACGCATGTCATAGGCTCTTCTGACTTCAAAGGAGTCAGTTATTTTGGTTTGTTTACAAATCACACCCAATGGAATTTGATGTACTCCTCTGAGAGTATTTATATGATCGCCAGCCAACCGGGCCAGTGTGATCTCTGATTTTGTGGATGCAATCATATCTCAAATGGTTCCGCCGCTGCGATGCCAAAAACGTCATGTGACATCATATTGAGTGACATCACATTTAGTGACATCATAGTTTGCATTTCTCTCACAAAGGCTCATACATTTTTCATTTATTAAAACATCAAATCCATGTAGGAAGCAGCTTTTTAAAACTTTAAGTCTATGTCACTTAGTTTTAAAAGTCTATATGCACATAAAAGTGCTGGGAAGCAACATTGCAACAAATACTAAATCTCATACCAACTAGAAGTGTATCATATCAGGTGGGAGTGTGAAATTTACCTCCTCATACTGCATCAGTGCATTTTATCCAAAAAAAGTCTATAAGTGATGCGACAGAACATGAACCTTTACGAATATCGATCAACCTTTACGAATATCGATCAATTTGCTCCTGTATGCTTTCCAGAGTATGCAAGAGAACAGCTGCAGTAACAGTAAGAGCATGACCAACATCAACCAGAGGCTTCAGGACATCTTTGGGCGTGCCATCAGCGTGGCGTACCCCGACCTGGAGGACCCGCCGCTCTCTGTCGCGCCCAACCAGCAGCCCAAGTTTGGAGATTACCAGTGCAACAGTGCCATGGCCATGTCTCAGGTGAGTCAGTCAGTCAGAACCAGGCCCGAAACTCCAGCGGTGTAATACAACTCGACAACGATGTCCCCGCAATCCAGAACTGGATAACTCGCGCAACACTGAAATGAAATGTCCCAAAACATTTTATAACTATAATCAGCCTGTGCTACACGGTTAGATGATTGATTAATTGGATAAGTTCCTGAACAAGCAGGTGTTTCTAAAAAAGTGGCCATACATGTACTGTATATGTGAGTTGATAAAATTGATTTGAGTTTTTTGATAATGTAATTCTTGTACATCTTTCCACATAATCAGCGTGTCTGGTGTTTGCTTTTGTTTCTCTTTCTGTTCCCAGATGATGAAGGGAAAGGGTCTGAAGGTCAGCCCCAGGGAGATCGCCGAGAAGATTACGCAAAACATTCCAGACAACGAACTCATCGAGAGAACAGAAATCGCCGGACCAGGTGCAGTCGGAACGCCAGATACGGACCTTCTTAATTGCTCTAAGATTAATGTTTTTAAATGTTTTTAAAATAATGTTCTGGTGTCGCAGGTTTCATTAACATTCATCTCAAGAAGTCGTTCGTGTCCAAACTGCTCACCAACCTGCTTCTGAGCGGCGTTCAGCCTCCGGCGCTCGACAAGAAAAAGAAGGTTGGAGAAAGAGCTTCACTAAGCACATTGATTTAAATCAAAGTATTCACCCATAAAAAAAAACATTAAAGAAGCCCTGTTTCTTCATTATTGAAATTATTAAATCTATGTTTTGTTTTTAGGTAATTATCGACTTCTCTTCTCCAAACATCGCAAAGGAGATGCACGTCGGTCACTTGCGCTCCACCATCATCGGGGACAGCATGTGTCGTCTCTTCGAGTATTTAGGCCACGATGTCTTAAGGTCAGTCGAAACCACACCCCTCAGTCTCAGGGTACGCGAGCTCGGAGGCAGACGCGAGAGAGATCAAAAGAAAATCAGAGGATTAAATAGAAAAGTAGAGATGGTGAGGTTCACAACCAAAAGCATCATTTCATGAAGCTTCATTTGAGGGCTCATTGTACTGCCATCTAGTGGACACATTGTGTGTAGCACCTCGATCGAAACATCTCAGTCAGCACAATTAATGTGGACGTGCAGCTTCAAGTACTGTATCGTTGCATTCATTATTGACAGTCGTGTGTCAGGTGTGTGTGAATTCTTTTGAAAATTCACTGTTCAAGAAATGTTTTTGCACATAATCACCATCTCTGGATATTTGAAAGTCAACTGAAGACCTAGAATAGAAAGGAAATGTGTAGAACAAATGGCAAAGTTATTTATTATTTTTTTCTTATTTTTTCTTATTTGATATGTAAACAGAATACAAAAATTGGCCAGTCAGTGTTAAGGTTTCAATACACAAATCAATACTTAAACACAATAAAGAAAATTTATAGAGGAGAAAAAGAAAATAGAGATAAAAAACTAGAGTCAATAACACTAGAATTAGAAAACCATTGGGATGAGGTCGAGACCCCTCTATCTGTATTCTCCAATCCTGTGAAATGTTATAGGAGGGGGTTAAGTGCTGTCTTCTTTGGCAAAATGGGGTTGTACGAAGTATTAACATCAGGGGTGCCAATAATTGTGACATGCAATGATTTTTTTAAATAAAATAAATAAATAAATAAAATAAATAAAATTCTAAATGTAGGATTTTTTTCCCCACTGAAGAAGTGTCCGTCAATTAGTATTTTGCATTGTGGTTCTATTTAGTTTAAATAAAAAGAAAATAAATAAATTAAAGTCTAAGAACATAGCTTAACCAGGGGTGCCAATAATTGTGCTTACATTTACTTCTGTATTATATAAATCTGAATCCTGAATCTTGATTTATGAATTTAAGAACAAAAATCTCCAATATAATGATTCAGTCACGTGAGTCCAGCCAACACGAGGCTTCGTTTGCCGTTGGTCATGTGACTTGCCTAGAATCGAGGCTTCATTTGGACACGCCCCCTTCTGCTCGATACAAGCTTTGGCGCTTCTGTGTCACTAACATTATTATAGAAAAGAAAAAAAACCTTCAAATTGATGTCAATTAAGTCGAATGTGAAAGTCGATGCTTTTAAAGTCTCAGCATTCATATATGAAAAGAAAGACATGTACTAGTTGTGGTGATGATAATAATAATATAATAATAATAATTGTACAAGGTGCGTTCAGATCAAAGCAGTTTTGACTTCTTGTTCTCCATTATGAGATTTTTATTTCATTTAATTTCTTTTTAAACGCAGGTTGAACCACGTGGGCGATTGGGGCACGCAGTTCGGGATGCTCATCGCTCACTTGCAGGACAAGTTCCCGAATTACCGGAGTGTTTCCCCACCCATCGGAGACCTCCAGGCTTTTTACAAAGTAAGTCGCCCTTATTTCAGTTTCCCTTTAAACTATATTTTACATTAACCTCTTTCTTGCACTCAAATATAAAAAGGTCCAAACGTTTTTTCCACAAAGAGACGAGTTGTTAGATTTGACATCTCTGATGCGCCAGTGGATGTAAGGCTCTCTGCGGGCGTTCGGCGCGTTGATCATCCTCACAAATTACCAGCAACATTCAGTCAGTCACGTCAGGGATCCGGTGATTTACAGCTTTAGCGAAGCTGTTCAGAAATAAAGCGCCTGGGATTATTGTTTTGTCTCGGAAATAAAATGTCAGCGGTGTGCTGCCTCGGAGAGGCCTTCAAATGAAATCACATGAAAATTAAAAAAACAATCATTTAATTGGGGTTAATTAATCTCTGTAAGAGCTGCCATGGAGACATCGGGATATTTCATTATTTCCCTAAACGTATCTCGGTAATAAAACCTAGGATTGAAAGCAGTTTAATTAAACAATATCGCACTCGAGGTCGTGCAGTTTTACTGAACCTCAGCACACGAGTACTGAAGGTGTAACAGCGTGACGTCGAGTGTGATATCACTTTTATACAATGTTTCTCACAAACACCTTCATTATCAACAGATTATTATACGGGAAGATTATAAATGATTATTATTAGTTTGATTTCTTTATTTAAACAGTTATTTTGCTCCGCCCACACACACATCCTGGTGGAGCTGGCGAGCGACAGTTAGTGTAATTAACAGGAGGTGAAACTCTTCCCAGGACTCTGTAGCCCAAAGCTGAGGAGAATAAACCATGGAGGTGGTGGACAGTCCTGAGAAACTCACCAGATTTACTTTAGAGCATCAGCTCCGTTAACTTCTCGGTTCTGGGTCGTGTCCCAAATAGCGTTAAAAGGAAAGGGTATGTAGGGTGTACGATTCCTTGTTCCACACACCAAGTAGTGCCCTTGAGCAGGGGTTAGAGAGTGATTTGGGATTTAGTCCTGTGTTAGACGCTGGTTAGCTTTGTAGCTCACGTGAGCTGCGAACAGAAGAAGCACTGAGGAGGAGGATACTGTACCTGTAGAACCCTGTGTGGCCCAAGTGACAGCTGGGATATGAGTTCATCAGCTTCCATTCAAGATTCAAGAATTTAATTTGTCACACACATGGTTGTATAAGTACAACAGAAATAAGAATAAAAAAACAAGTATGTACAATATATTGCATGTCTAGATCTAGATTGTTTTTTTCTAGATACACCAGAATTTAAAATTATGCCAGTATATCAGTCATGCAAACTTTTTATTTGTGATTCTTTTGTGTAGGTAAGGAGGTAAAATCATTTATGCATGTTTATATTTGAGGTGGTGAGACATTGCTGTTTCTCTATAATCCTCAGTGTACATTAATCATAATGGGTAGGCAGAACAGAATCTTGTGTGGGACGAGTAACGTTTGTTAGAATTAAACATTATGGCAAATAATGTATAAGACATACTCGTAAGTCTTTGCTCGGTAAAAATGAAACTTTTTAAAAATAATTTTTATATAATTTAAGTTTTTTTTTTTTAATTCTTTGAATGCATAAAGCTTATAAAGCTTTAGTGTAATTTTTTTTTATTAAATTGTAAATTTTCTTAAATAACATTTCTAAAAATCACGATACAAATGGAATCAGCGTGTGGGTATTGTGATAACGTATCGCTGGTTCCATCCCTACTAACTATTTGTAAATGTTTGTATATTTATTGCTGTTATTGAGTTATTGCTGAATGTTAACTCGCAGGTCTATCGTATCATCCTGAATCCTGTTTCACAAGTTTTATCAAGAAAATTATTAGTGTTGTTGTAAATTATGTTTTTTTTAAAACTACGCTAATGTAAATTCTCGAACGTTTTCACTCCCAGGAGTCTAAGAAGCGCTTCGATGAAGACGAGGAGTTTAAGAAGAGAGCGTATCAGTGCGTCGTCAGGCTGCAGAGCAAAGAGCCGGACTTCATCAAGGCTTGGAATCTGATCTGTGACGTGTCTCGGAAAGGTGCGTCCTCAACAAAACAAACAACAACAACAACAACAACAAAAAAAATTGTCCTCCTCCTCAAAAATCATCCTCACTCTCTGAGATCTACGCTTGGCCACCAGGGGGCAGCAGTGCTGCATCAGAGCTGAGATGGTATCTGAACAGGCTTGATCTGAGAAGCCTGACTCTTCTTGTTGTTATTTCTTTTCTTTTTTTTTTTCCTCCCTTTTCCCTGATTTAACGTCTGAGCAGTGTTTATCTAAACGGATGTTTGACCTAATACCCCGAGACATCTAATAGCCTCGTGGTGAGATTTATCATCTGCTCCGTCCACTGTGATGGATTACACCGCAGACCGCGAGCATATTGAAAGACGTTGCGTTTATTCATCTGTAGCAGGGAATGTAAACAGTGAATAATTTGGTTTCGTCGTTAGCACTTCTCAGAAATCGAGCTCTACGACGAGCCATTAGTTGTGTTTCTTTTCCTTCCCTTTCCTCCGCTTTTAAGGAGAGATAGCCAGTTTTCAAGTCCATTTCACACAAAGCTTCAGGGCATCAGGGTTGAAACTAATTACATGGAGGGATGAAAAATGGCTGCTCGGAGGCACAATGAACTCAGCACTTGTAGGTCTCTTTATTTTACTCAAGGTGCCACTAAAAGCTTATTGGCCCAGCTGGCTCGGCTTTATCCTCAACGAGTCCACATGCTCAAGTCTTGCAGGTGTGTTGCGTGCGTTCGCAGGGAGACAGATATCCCAGAAATCCTTATGTTCATATTTTATAAGATTATATAGATAGATAGTGTATTTTTATCTATTTATTTATTTATTTATTTGTAGATGGAACAGATTTACAGGGATTTACAGCAAGTTAAATTGACTTTATGGTAATGATGTGGAGGTGATGTACAAGGTAAGAAGCTCCTCGTTGAATAAATTGATCTAGTTAAATAAAAAAAAAAAGTTTTAAAATGTAAACTGATCTAGACTCTCAGACATTTCTGCAGTTCTGAGACTAAATGAATGGCTTGACCAGATGAATGGAAGTCTATTAAATCTCCACAACATATCGTATGACTCTTGAAATACCTTCACTGCCTCAATTAATTTTCTTCGATTTCTGCATTTCTACTCGATATACATATTTCCAAAGAGGGAAAAAAAAAACGCAGAAAGACTCCATCCGGACCTGGTTTATAGTTTCTGAGCTCTGAAGGGCAGAGCAGACCAAAGGCGTAATTCTATTTCTTGATTAAATTTCTTGACGATCTGGGATTTTGAGACAAACTCCGTCCTGTTAATGCTTTAATCAGACCGTGCGCGAAAATTGAGACTTTTTTTTTTTTTTCTAAACACCGTGAAGGTCAGCGGGTCCGTGTTTGCGCTCGTGTGCGCGCTGTTCCCTGGTGACCGTCTCAGATCCGGGCTGTAAATCTTGCTGTAGATTTCCCTAAAGTGCAGCTTCTGTAATTATAAGCGATACTCTGCCTTGCTCTGGGCTTGTTTTATATTTTTTTCTCTCTTGTTTCTTCTTCTTCGTTTTCTTCCAGAGTTCCAGAGGGTCTATGACTGCCTGGGTATCCGTATTTTGGAGCGCGGGGAGTCGTACTACCAGGATATGATGACGGAAGTGGTGAAGGAGTTTGAGAATAAAGGTGAGTTGGATAAAGGGACGACGTTACAGGTGACGTTCATCAGATTTCATCTTTCTCATCTTCAGACATTCAGGCCTGTTTTATGACAGAGACACTGCAGACTTACCAGTGTGTGTGTGTGTGTGTGTGTTTTTTTTTTTGCTTTCAAATTAGTAACATTAATATGTACTAAAAGCACTTGGAGCTGGAGTAGGTGTAAACGTGTAAAATTTTAAACTAGGCTTTCTGCCGATTTATATTTATAGAACTCTAACGTTTCAAACTGCTTTTTTTTTTTTTTTTTTGTGCTTCACTGTTAAAGAATTCCAAACTAACGCATGTGATATGGCAGTAGCCATCTGGGGGCGCTCTCACACCTGTTAATCTGGAGTCTGAATCCGAACAGAATTTATATTTGCTATTTCGATTTGGTTTTGTTTCACAACGCATGCAATTATACGAAGCGAAAAGCGTGCATGTCGAGAGTTATATGGCGAAGATGCACACGCTTAAGACTGATACAGCAGAACTATACCAAGCTGGCGCAGAAATCCCCAAAAATGACCCGCACAGGGGCAACACCGAGCCAGCAGTGCTCGATAAATGACTACTTAATGACCTCAATGACTAATTTGCACACACGTGGGATGCTACAGCTTGGACCTTTGTTTCACGTCTACAGAAAAACAAACCCAGAGATTATCTCTCCGTTGTTGCATTAATGAGAGAGCCGACGTAGAACCTGTTGGAGCAAACAGTGGACTCACTAACTTAACTTACTCTATTGGCTAGGATTTTTAAGGCCGCCTGTCACTTGGAGTCCTTGGAGTCGTCCTTACTTACCCTCAAACACCCCCCCCCCCTATAGCGTCCCTGCCAGCAGCAGAGCCTGGCAGCCGATGTCCTGGATGACGTCCCTCACCCGAATGCGATTTGCTGTTTCGCATGAAAGAAAAAACACCAAAGTCTAAAGGGTGTGATTCAGACCGAGTAAACCCTGCTTAGGTGGAAATAAAACCCTTAAGCCCTTTCCAGATGAGATTAAACGCACATGGGGTAGTTTCCTGGGGTAGGTCCAGGAGCTCGAATAAGAAAATTACAGTCGGGAGTCATTTTATTTTTTTAAATCCTGGTCCGAATTGCACGTGCCTGTGATTTTTTATTTTATTTAATTTATATATTTTATTTTTATTGATTTTTTTTCCTTTTTCCTCTGCAGTTGTGGCCTCACGTGTGAGCGCGTGTCAGTGTCTCTCTCTGAGATATTAAACACTTCCTGAATCTTGAAACAGATAAGCGGATGCTTTAGAACAGAGCCTCAGGCTTACACACACACACACACACACACACACACACACACACACACACACACACAAATGCTACATGCTTTCTGTGAAAGTGTTTTTAGAAGTAGAATGAAAAGTAACATCATCGCTGTCGTTCTAATCCAGTACTAATAATAAATAACGACTAATCACTTGAGACGTCCTTATACATCTAATAACCACATGACTTGAATATTTTTGAGTTTATAGAAAATCCAGCTGTCTAGAACCTCACTCCTGCTCTGGATCTCGGTTTATTACCGTCCAGATGCCCGGGTTTTATCGCCGAAACCTCGCACACGTCCTGCTGACAAACGGATCCGTTCCTATTAGGACTTTAGTTGCCATAACGACTGCGCGAGTATCTCTCGCTTTAACAGCATTGTAAACGTAATAATGGAAGATCACATTTTAGTACCGAACGTGTTTACTTTGTGCTTGCGGATAGAACGGCCGTCTGGACAGCAGTAGAACGGGCTAACTGACTGCGAATATTAAAACCCGGCTCCGCCCGGTGCGTTAGTGGAATCTTCTGAAGAGTCTGAAGTGCCGTAAATGTAGGCGTTAGTATGTATCCATTAGGGGGCAGCGTTGTTTTAGGATTCTCTGTCTTTCTGTGTGTCTCTCTCAGGCCTGGTGCAGATCGATGAGGGCAGGAAGATCGTATTCCCCCCTGATCAGTCCATCCCTTTGACCGTGGTGAAGTCGGACGGCGGGTACACGTACGACACGTCGGACCTCGCCGCGATACGTCAGCGCCTCTTCGATGAGAAGGCTGACGTCATCATATACGTCACAGACAGCGGACAGGTGCGCTTGAATTATGGCGTAACGGGAAGGACACAAGCTTGAATGAGTCTCGTCTTCGAATATGTACATTCTATACGATGTGTGTTGACAGGCCATGCACTTCCAAGTGGTGTTTTCTGCGGCGAGACTGATCGGCTGGTACGACCCCGACGTCACGCGAGTGGAGCACGCAGGCTTTGGAGTGGTCCTGGGAGAGGACAAGTATGCACGCATGCACGCCTTCTGCCCACGTCCTGTCCGTTTTCAGAAGCAGGACGCTTTATTACTTTGCGTTGTGTTTCATATTTATCTAACGCACCCGTCCTGTGGCGCAGGAAGAAATTTAAAACCCGCTCGGGAGACACGGTCAGGCTAATGGACTTGCTGGAAGAGGGTTTGAAGCGATCCATGGACAAGCTTAAAGAGAAAGAGAGAGATAAGGTGAGCACTTCGGGCACAAAGCAGAGGTGGAAAAACACGCACACGCACATACGCACCCACACACACGCGCACAGGCTTATTCGTTCATCCTCTTTTCTGCTCCTTTCTATCCAGACTAAATTCCTCTCAGAGCGGCCGCACTTCACTGCTTAACCTTTTTTCCAGTGGTTTGGTCCAAACAATATCAAGGGGCAGCAAATGAGAGTGAAATGTCGACTTGCTGTGGAGCAATCGACTCCTGGAGACCTGCGGCGATTGCTCTAATAACCCCGTGAAACCTCTGGAAAGAAGTGATGATTTGAGGTGAAATCGCTCGTGTCAAGACGGCGTGATCTGACAGGCTATTTAATGCTCAGATAATCTTATACATTTTCCTTTTGCCTCATTAGCTGCAACCTTTTTTCTGCTTAATTACGTACGGCTTATATATATA
>JAAGKR010008825.1:0-29291 GCA_011419295.1 Clarias macrocephalus | reverse complement strand
AGGCTTGAACTAAAAAAGTTTCAGTATTATTTGTGGGATACCAATTACAATAAAAGTACTTTTGTTTGTGATGGCAATGCACTGTTGTCAATTTCATGTATTGCTTTTGGTCATGTGCCAATAAAACACATTTGTCCCTGTAGTGCTGCAAGATGTTTTATTGTGTGTTGTATTTGCGAAACTGTACTTTCAAATCACCTCGGTCCTGGCAATGCACAGTATTGTCATTGTCGTGTGTTGTTTACTGTAATGTGCCAGTAAAACACATTTGTCCCTATAATCCAGCAAAGTTACTTTTTCTGTGTGTTGTAAAATTGCATGTCCTTATAAATCAGCAGGACCTAATAAACCCCAATTTTGTGAGGGGCGGGTACTTTTAGGAGGGGGCGGGAGAGTCCTTATGTACCACTAAAATGTTATGTTGTCATAATTTGAGTTCTGTTGTGTGTATAGAAACTTCTGAGCCAGATCCTTCATCTACAGGTCAAAAGAAAATTTTTGATAGTATTCCCATCTCTGTAATGCATTGGGAAAGGTGGGTCCACGTAAACCACCACCCTACTGGTTTGGCCACCAAAGTCCTTATAAGTCACAAAAACCAGTATAGGTGTGTGTGTGTGTGTGTGTGTGTGTGTAATCTTGAAGTAAGCACTTTCTCTCTGCTGTTTCCAAACCTTCAGGAAAATGTTTTTTTCTTTGTCACTGCGTAGTCCACCTATAACAGTGTGTGTGTGTGTGTGTGTGTGTGTGTGTGTGTGTGTGTGTGTGTGTGTGTACATGCAGGCTTGTTTACGTGTCTGTAGACAATGTCTTTTGGGTTATTTTCACTGCAGTTGAAGAATTCATGAACTTCACATATTATTACATACATCATTCCTATCGTCTCAGGCAATTCTGCAAGGTCAAAGGTCACAGCCCGTAATCAGACCCCGAGTTCATGAGATTAACTGGTTAAGCAGCCCTGCCTTGTAGGTCGTGCTCTCTGGTCCAGAACAATTGACACACAGTGGCCACACCTCCTTTATTGATATCGAAGAACACAGACTACACCTTCTTCACAGGGCCTGAAGGCACAAAGACCACGCCTCCTTAATGGTTAATAAAAGGAGTAGAGGCCACGCCTCCTTTTGTGGAACTGACAGATACAGAGGCCACGCCTCCATCAATGTTACTAAATTCATAGAAGCCAAAATTACTTCAGTGGGATTGATGTAAATGTAGATGTAAATGCCACGCCTCCCTCAGTGGGATTGATAGATACAGAGGCCACACCTCCTTTGCTGTTACTAAAGGAATAAAGGTCACAGCTTCTTCAGTGGAACAGACAGATACACAAGCCATGCCTCCTATATTGTTACTAAAAATGTAGATGCCGTGCATTCTTCAGTGGGACTGACGGATACACAAGCCACGCCTACTTCATTGTTACTAAATATTTAGATGCCACGCCTCCTTCAGTGGGGGTGACATACAGAGGCCACGCCTCCTTCATTGTAACCAAAGGAATAGAGGTCACGGCTTCTTCAGTGGGACTGACAGATACAGAAGCCACGCCTCCATCACTGTTACTGAAGAGATAGAAGCCACACCTCCTTTAGTGGGATTGGCAGGTATAAAGACCATGCGTTTTCCATATTGCCAAATTCAGGCCGTCTTTCTTTGTTCCACATCTCTATTCAAAGTGTTATCAGTATGTACTGTAGACGTCACGGTTTGCTATGTTTTTGGTACAGTGAAGGAAAAACTTATAAATAGATATAAACTATAAATAGTGGCTATAAATTGCTGAACACAACGAGTGTAGATGAAGGCACATCCTGCCGTCTACAGTAGGTGTCTGGGTGCTAAGCTGTCTGTGAATAGTAACAGCACCGTCTAAGGCAAACAGAGCAAACAATGGTTCTTTCAGGTAAGCAAGTTCTAAAGGATGTTCTTTAAATATTATCTGCTATTTGTTTTTCACAGCTACGTGAATCCCTGTTTCAGAGTAAATGTCAGGAAAGCATGTCTTTTCTAACGCCCAAGTCAACTTGGGATCTTCTCCTCAAATCCGAGTTCCATCCCTGCTCACGAGGGGACATCAAATCAGCATGGCTGCTCAGAGCACAAGACATAAACAAGGTAAAAAATTCCTAACTTTAACCTAGGTTATACTCTATATACAAGTACTGTACACGAATGAGACATAAATTATCCAAACTCTGGCTGTAGAATTTATTACGATAAAACAAATGCATCATTTTTAAACATAATCTTCTTGCTTTTTTGAATACTTTCTCCATCTGTTAAACAAGCTTTCGTATTCCCTCAATTAAAAAAATGTTTTTTTTTTTCAGCTGAGCTGTGAGCTACAGTACGAATGCACCGCTGTCTTCACTTCAGAAGTGAATCTTCATCCTTGCGGTTCTGCTTTCAGGGGACCAAAAAGGTGAAAGTCCAATGAAGCAAGGTCAGGACTATAGGGAGGACGTTTTAATACCTCAGAACAATGTTTGAGTGTTGAAAGTGTGTGGACGTGCATCGCCATGCATCGGTCGCAATCTATATCGCTTAATCCTGTATTCAGGGTCACGGGGGGGGGGGGGGGCCTGGAGCCTATTCCAGGAGACCTGGACAGGGTGCCGATCCATCGCAGAACACACACACTCATTCACACACTATAGCCAATTTGGCGATGGCAATTAACCTAACCTGCATGTCTTTGGGAGGAAACCGGAGTACCCGGAGGAAATCCACCAGGCACGGGGAGAACATGCAAACTCCATGCACACAGAGACGGGAATCGAACCTGGCTGGGAATCAAACCCGGACCCTGGAAGTGCAAGGCGACAGTGCTAACCACTACACCACCTCTTTCTGATAACGTTCCAATACTGGCCCTTTAGTATCACAGAAACGGATGCTTTTTCCAGCTGGTGGTTCACTTTTGAACTTTTTCTGCATTGGCGATTGAGGATGAATCCATAGACGTGTGGCACACTTGTGCGACCTTCCTCGAACATCTCGATCCATTCATAGACACTTCTTTGAGACGAAAGACGTTCGCCATACTGCACACACATCGGCATCAAGTGCACCCTAAGACCACAAGTGAATAATCTCTGCACGCTGCTCTTCTTTTATGCAAATCTCAAACGAGGTGTCCATTTTTGCTCATACTGCAATTACAAACGAACTGATGTAACACGTTCACACCTACGCACTGGTGACTGGGGAGGGAAAAACTGCAGATAAGGAAGAAATTTTTAATACAACCCGTGCGTGGATCATTTTTGACTCACCCTCATATACAGAGATATACTGTACTGTGCTCATTGTGAACCGTGCATCATTCATTCGGGTTACTTGCCCGGCTTGTTATTAACAAAACACAAACATGCAGACGAGCAATTCCCCAGTCCGGCTCCGACACCTAGTTAACACTAGTTAAAGTGGCCGAGTTAGCGGATGGTGCGAATACTCGTATCATTCCACTGTTAGACTCTTCACATGCTATAGCATACAAACCAGGATTTATAATTTAGTGAACTAGGACGCTTGCCTTTCAAACTACTCCTCCACAGTGCCACTAGGACGTGATTTCCCTAAAGACACAACAAAACAGTACAAAGTGGACCCTCACTCCTCATCCACCCACCGTCTTGGTTTTTTTGTTTGTTTTTTTTTGTTGCATTTTCACTGTTTTCGTTCTTGTTGAAATCTTCCAGCTTTGTGAACTCTCAGTAAACTCTCAGCATGTGGTTGAACATCGCTCCTGCTGACTCCGTCTGTGCGCTTCTATCCGATTTTGACGAGGCTCGACAGAGATGCCTGTAGTTTTGGGGACGACGGCTCTGCGTCTCGAGGAGCTCAATCAATGCTCGCTGATTTCTTTTTATCTTCGCGGAGCCTCTCGACTTCAGGAAGACCTTGATGTGTCAGGGAGGTTTCAGACTGAACTTCCAACGTGTGCTACCAAGGCCAGGGATTTAACAGAGCATTGAGGCTGATAAAACACTTAGCGGTGAGCATTTTACTGGGAAGTGATCACGCTCAGGGTGGCTGGGTGTAGCCTAATGTGAAATGGAGCTACAGTACGGCATGCGAACCCTACGGGCCCCGCCTTGCGAAGTTTCGCCTTAGGAATTAAACGCATCATTACCTGCATCTTGCGGAGCTGGGCGAGCTGCTTGCGAAGGTCAGTGGCGTTCTGTTTGAGCTCGTGTAGGTGAAGCTGCATCTGGAGTTTGGACACGGTGGAGGTGTGCGGGCTCGCAGGCGGAGGAGGCATCAGGGCCAGCGGGGCCGACGGGGTCAGAGCTGAGGGACAAGGGTCATGGAAGCAAAGGTCATGTGTTACTTACTGTATATAAGCGGCAAAGCCTACAAACCTAAGTGTTCTGAGGCACACAGAGACATGACACTTTGGTCTACACCTGACCACACCATGTAATCCCTCTGTTACACACACACACACACACACACACACACACACACACACACACACACACACACACACACACACACACACACACACACACACACACACACACACACACACACACACACAGAGTGAACGTGGCACACTGTCTCCTCCAGAGTCCATTCATTTGGAGTGAGCATGCCATTAGTGTGGATTTAATTTAGGAGAACCGACAGTCCGAACTCTGGGAAGCTGAGACAGGTAAAGTGCACAATCCAGTGAAAACACAACCCTCCACACACACACACACACTGAAATGACAATTTATTAGGTCCACTTTCCACATAGGTCACTTTGTACATGTAGAATTATTAACTCAAATGCATAATTAGTGGTGTGCAAAGTATTGGCACCCCCACTAGCTTGTTTGTCAAAGAACCCATGAGCAGCATCTTGTCCAGGTTGTGGCCAATTTTTTTTTTTTTGACAGATGTACTTAAAATACAAAAACACAAAACTAAATAACAGTGTTATAATTTAATATCTAAGAAACAAATACATATAATGCATAGTTTCTTCTCCAATACACAACGTTATGGATAGATATCACCCTTGGCGTGCTAGTGCTGTCATTTTTTCCCCCCATCAGTTTGCCTGTCTCTATCATTTCTTTTGCAGTATTTTGCAGTGCACAAGCTCAGGTATTTGATCACGTCAGGCGGAGGAGGCTTTTGTGACAGGAAATAAGTCTCAATAGACATGAGAAATCGAAGGCAAAGAAGCAAACAGCTCAAACACGACAACAGAAGAACGCGACACATTTTAACTTTATATAGGGAATACAATAGAATAAATCAATAAGAAAAGTCACTTTAATAAGCAAATGGGAAGTTTTTTTTTTTTTGAGAAACATGAATTGATTACAGAATGGAAAATATTTATTTTCATAAAAGTTTTTCAAAATTTTTTGTTGTTTCATTTTTATGTTGACGTTACCATATATCCCTTAATTGGGCAAATAACCACATGTACTTATAGGTATATTTTATATACAAAAAATAAATACATTATACTTTATACAAAAAAATTATATTTTTTGTATGTTTGTTTGTGTAATTTCTTTTCTTGCATATTTGTATTTAAAAAAAAAATCTGTTTTATACCATATCGAACATTGGCAAATGTATCTAAATATTAAACATTAATCTTATTATGAAATTATTTTAAACGCAAATCAAATCAAACGCTGATCATCCTAGGTGGTTTTAATTATTTAAAAAAGTAATTTTAAAACTTGGTGATGTATAAAACCTATATAAGTTTTTAAAATTCGGTCGCCTTCTGTAGGAAGCTTAAAATGAATTTACTACAGTACATATATTACTCATAATTGGTAACATTATGAAAGAATTATTAGAATCAATATGACCATATTTAAAACATTACACGCTTTCTTAGTTTTCTTAAAGTGGGAGAAAGAAAGTCGAAGTCGAAGAAGAAAGCTTCACAAGAGGAAAAACCGAAACCAATCACACACTGATTTAAAGATGGCAACACTGGGGTTATTACTGATCTCTCAGTAGGTACCTAAGATGATACATACTAGTTGAATACCATGGAAGCATCAGCATGTGTACTGATATACTGTATAGCAACAGATTGATGGCTGTGACGAGAGTCTAGTCTCAATTTAGATTAAAAAAAAAATCACCTTATGGCTTTACAGATATGTGACTATTGAAAGGTAGTGAATAGTGAATATAATAGACATTAATTATATATGTGACCCTAATAAAAAGCCGTTCAGTGGACACACAAACACACAGAAATCGAGTTACAGTAGGGTGAGACTGTCAGACTTTGGAGGAGAGAGAAGGAGCTATATAGAAACACACACACACACACACACACACACACACACACACACACACACACACACACACACACACACACACACAGAGTAAATAGATAGATATAGAAAGCTTGTGAGCGTGTGTTTGCACACACAGCTCAAACTGACAGGGGAGAGCAGAGACGGCACTACCTTTCCTCTTCAGGCGGCCAGCTGAAACATACAGTACAGGCAGTCAGAGCGTCCCAGTCGCCGCAGAAACCATTGCAACCAAAAAATTACAGCAGGAATAAAAAGAGCAATGAGGTCTCAGCACTCTGGCACTTAAGCACTGGCTGTTCTGGAGGGTGGGTAATGGTGAGGGCAAATCCCGTAACAGCCACAGAGCCGTCCCTTAGGAGAGATTTCTAACCGTGGATTTGATTCTGCCTTGCTTGGATGAAAGTGTCTGCGAAATACTGTACGTGAAGTAAGGAATGAATGAAAGACTCTGGGGTGTGGGGTTAGAGAACAATAAATCAATAACATGGTTAACTAAGTCGATTTTTTTTCTCTTAGAACGTCATGATCTAAGTGCTGTATTGGTCTCGTTAAGTAAAGAAAATAAAATCCTAAATGATTAAGGAACAACATAAAAGTCCACGTTTTAGGCAAACCATAAGAAGGAACAGCTGTGTTACACAGCAAAACGAGACACATCCTAAAATGCCAATCGTATCATTTCTAACTGTTACATAACTTGTGACTAAACTAAATGTGTTCAGTAGATTCTTGGAGAATGTTGGAGGATGTTACCCCAGCATCCAGGAACTAAAGGTACAGAATGTGTCGAATGTTTACAACATGCTCTATGAAATAGGATATTATGTGATTATTGTGCTTTATGGAGTTATAGCTTTTTGGAAGAATCATACAAAGTTCACACTTATATAACCCAAACAACGTTAACATATTACATTGATATTTCTATTTCTTCTTCACTTTTTCACTCTTGTGACTCAAAGAAAAATATTTTAAATATTATAATATTATAATAATACTATAGATTATAATATAATTATAATAGAATATTTTATAACATATCAGTTTGTAATGTGCTTTATTAACAAAAACTGCTACAATGGAATTATCTCATTCTGCTGTCAAACTGTTCCATTGTAAACTTGTTTTTTTTTTTTCTGTGCTGCATAACTTTACCTTTATTTTAGCTCTGCATATCATAAAAAAATCACCTTACAGAAAACTCGCCCTCTCCATCATCTTTATTTCTATGTGGCCTTTTAAAAAAATAAAAAAATAAAAAATAAAAAATAAAAAACATAATTACATACCAAGGCACATTTTTAAACAGTTAAATATTACTGTACTGTCGAGAGCTCATTAATATTAACCTATGATTTGTAATACAGCTAGAAATATTGTCAGTGCTGTTGGTGTAGAAAATAAACCAAACCAACAATGTCTTGCAATCAGTAACAGGGCTGTGGTATAAATATAACGTAAAGCTGAGGAGTGTGTGTGTGTGTGTGTGTGTGTGTGTGTGTGTGTGTGTGTGTGTGTGTGTGTGTGTGTGTGTGTGTGGTAGGGGCAAGCCTGGAGAAAGTGTCTAAATGATGTTACCCTTTGGAAAACCATGAAAGCTTTAAATGTGAACCATCACTCTCACTACATCACTCTGTGTGTGTGTGTGTGTGTGTGTGTGTGTGTGTGTGTGTGTGTGTGTGTGTGTGTGTGTGTGTGAGTGATTGTAAAAGATCACAGGGTAATGCCAGAGTCTGTGCGAAGCAAGTGTACATAAAAAGGCTGCTATAGGATGCATTTTCTTTTTTGTTTTTCCGTGGATTAAAAAAAAAAAAAAAAAAGAATTTAAACTGTTCTCCATGTCTAGCTAGTGGGGCAGATTAGTATTGAAAAAAAAAAAGAAAAGAAAAAAGAAAAATCTAACCAGAACACACCTTTTACCCAGAGCACCTTCAAGTACTTCATGACTATGTGCCATAACCATAACCTTATGTCCTCCCACCTTATAAAGAGAAGGTCCCCACCTTAGCCACTATAACAGTAATGATCTATGTTCTGACACCTTTTTATCATTTGAGCTACACTAGCGCTTCTATCGGACCGGACTACATTACATGGACCAGCCTTCGCTCCCTATGTGCATCAGTGAGCCTCGGCCACCCGTGACCCTGTCGCCGGTTTTCCTTTCTTGGATCACTTTCGGATGAAATGTATGTCCGGACCAGTTCAAAACAGGAACATCCCACAAGAGCTGCAGTTTTGGAGTTGTTCTGATCCAGTTGACTGGCCATCACAATTTGGCCCTTGCTACAGTAGCTACATTTTCAATATCTTGTTACAATAGTGACTGGAAGTGGGTGAAATATATGAGGCAGCAAGTGACCCTTTTTTTCCTTAAGTTGATGTGTTGGACGCAGAAAAAGAAAATAGGCAAATGTAGGGATTTATGTTATTGTGACAAGGGAGAAATTGTAATGGTTAGACGACTGCGTCAAAGAAACTCCAAATCTGCAGATCTTGTTTCCGGGATGTTCCTGATCATGAAAACATGTGAACTGGCGACACAGCTATGGGTGGCCAAGGTGTACTGATGCACATGGGGAGTGAAGGCTGGCCCGTGTAGTCCAATCCAGTAGAAGTGCTAGTGTAGATCAAGGTGCTGAAACGGTTATTGCTGGTTGTGATAGAAAAGTGTCTTAAATCTTAAATGAAAAAGATTTAAATCGTACTGGTGGCCATTTTGTTACTGAAAAGCCCCAGATTTGGATTTAAAAACTACCAAAAAGAGTTCCGACCTCCTCATGTTGTGCTGTTTAGATGCGCTCATCTTATAAATCTGATCAAATGGCTAATACTAATTTGTATTTTTTTTAAGTATATACAATATATAGGACAAAAATAACATTTTGTCTCAAATATGATCTTCTGCTATGTTGTTTCAGATTTTTTAAATAGCATTATTTCACTTTATTTAAAGGGAAAAAATATATATACAAATTAGAATAATTACCATGAAATCCATTTTAACAGTTAAATGTGACATTACAAAAGCATTCAAATCTGCCATGCAGGAGGACAGGAGACAGGGGATACTCACTTCCTGTGGCCGAGCCGTCGCTGGTGGACTCCGTCTTCTCGCTGGAAGAGAAAGGGAAGGGCCGTGAGAAGTCGGTCCCTGGGTCCCGAGGGCAGCCCGCCATCATGCAGAGCCGCAGCAGGCCGCATCTGAGGATCACACAGCCGTGATACCGCCACAGCCCGACACGGGACGGCAAAACGCACAACCACCTCACACTCATCAGATATCGCTCCGGTAGCGGCTCTACTCTAGCGTCCACACCCACCAACTAAACACCAGCAAACTCATAAACGGGGAAATACTAATACTAATCGTAAGACCCCCACACCACCCCCCCCCCTCCCCCTACATACACTCACCTGCTCACCTTCATATGATTTCATTACATCATTTTTAGTTTAGAAGAGTTTCCGGATGCATCATTGGTGTGTGTGGAAAACTCTCTCAGCTGACCTGTTCATACAGTAAACACTACACTGTATCAACACTGTTACATTCATTACTACTACTAATACTACTATCCTTTCAGCAAATTAATCAGAATGAACTAACAGCTCCATGATAGTCCTGTCCAACATTAGCTTATATACTGTAATAATAAACTATCTCTCGTGTACAATGGGATTCAAAAGTCTGAGTCCACTAGCATTTATTTCTTCATCGAAAACCCAAGTTACACAGCGTGATGAAGTGATATCTTAGCAAGTGAAATATTCTTAAATCTAGCCAAACCTTTGTATCAATTCTTAAAATCACTTGATAAGAAAAACCTAAATGAATTATTAAGCTTATTTCTGGTAAAATGTTATTAAAATTGCTTTTTAATGAATTTTCATTAATTAAATCACTTAATTGATTAATTGGGGGGGGGGGGTTGCCATCTGTGCATCAGCACATTGAATTTCGAAATGAAACACACAGGATAGGAGCGAGGTCAAGACCTTCAGCCTTAATTTAAGTGATTTGAAAAAAATTATGACATTAACACTTTAGGAATTACAGCCATTTTCACACACACACACACACACATTTTTTTTTTTTGCACACTTTTGACAAAACCCTTGAATTGGAGCTTAAAGTCTTGACTTCGCTCCTATCTTGAATACCTCATTCCAAATTTAACATGGTTGTTGTACAGAGATCAAATCCCAACAAACATTTCCTTGTTCCAATATTTATGGTCCGGACTATTGGACATACAGTATTTGACAAAAATGTTGTTACTGTACATTTCATGCTCTCACTCACTGACACGCTCATGGTTTCACTTTATCCTGTATACAGGGTCACGGGGTGGGGTGGAGGGGTGGGGGGGGGGGGGCTGGATCCTATCCCAGGAGGTTGTGATGCCAATCCATTGCAGGGCACACATACACACTCATATGCCTATTCACACACTACGGGCAATATGGGAACACCCACCAATTAGAACTGTCGGAGGAACCTAGAGCACCTGGAGGAAACGCATAAAGCACAGAGAGAACGTGCAACCTCCATGCACACAGACCCAGGGCGGAAATCGAACCCGGACCCTGGAGCTTCTTAGAAAACATCAAAAGGTTTTTTTTTGCTTATGAACTTTTAAAGGAGATGAGAGAGAGAGAGAGAGAGAGAGAGAGAGAGAGAGAGAGACTGCTTATAACTGCTGTATGTAACTTGTGTAACTGACATTCCAATTAATGAATCATACCAAATAAAAGGTATAAAATGCTCATATTTAATATTTTAACGCTATACTCGATCTTTTTTTTTTTTTTTAAAAACTGATGAATCAAACCCATGATTTGATAGTGGACTCAGACTTTTGGGATCTGACTCTGTGTGTGTGTGTGTGTGTGTGTGTGTGTGTGTGTGTGTGTGTGTGTGTGTGTGTGTGTGTGTGTGAGATCTGCTCTCTGTGTTGGTCTGCACACTTAATGCTGATGCGGATGAGCTCCAGATGTGCGTTCATGACTGTCCATCAAAAGTATATCGAATATACCAGGGTGAAAGTGGAGGACGAGGCAGCGCCCACGATGCAGGAACGGTACGCTTGGCGGAAGACAGGCCGCAAATGCAAAACACATCGCACAACAGTCCACACTGCGTCTGAGCGTTACAAAAACACAAGCGGGTGAGAAGAACTGAGCGACAGCCGGTGGCTTTGGAGAAACAAAAGAGTCGTACAAGCTTAATGACACACGTAAGACTCATGCACACTGCTTGATGTCAATGCATGTGATGTTTTCGTGTTGAATGGCTGAGCTTCAGTAAATGAGAACGACATTCAGTATGAGTGGTTTAAATGCCTGTGAGTGGTGTAGACACTATATTGTATGCGTCCACCTATTTATATTTATGTATGCAAGTGTGTGTGTGTGTGTGTGTGTGTGTGTGTGTGTGTGTGTGTGTGTGTGTGTGTGTGTGTGTGCATGTGAGTGTGTGTCTTACGTGCTGTCGCTGTCCGGTGCTCTAGTAAGGACGCTTTGTACCAAGCCTGTGAGGCTCGCTATCTGTTTCTCCATTGCTTCCATACGATCTCTGCTAAAAAGCGTACGAATAATTAGCAAACACACACACACACACACACACACATAGACACATGCATATTAATGATAAGTGCAGATAATTAAGGTGCAGATAATAAAGCTTAACCTAAAAAAAAACATTTAAGCAGATTTTCTGAAGAGGACCTAAAAATTCAACCATGTCAGATCTTCCCATCTTTGTAAGAATTTAATCCCCGTAGACACAAATGAAATAAACTTTGAGTGCTCCTCACCTTGTGTTAGTCTCGTTCCCGAAGCCGGAGATCACCCTGCCCGTCTCGCCACCCAGTGGTTCTGAGCTTGAGCTCGGCCTCGACTTCGGACTGTCCACAAACACGGACGAGGACGAATCCTTCCTGAAGCTCTGTCTGACAGGCGAGCCGCGGCTCAGCGTCCCCGAGTACGAGTCGGACATCTTCTGAGGGGAGGACGAAGACGACAGCCTGAAGCCTGTGCCCAAAGCGGAGTACGTGTCAGGGTAGAGCGGTGCGCCCGGCTTATAGAGCGGGTCATCCAGGTCGCCCTGCAAAGCCACGGCTGAATACGTGCTCAGAGAGCGCACAGAACCGCGACGGTAGAGTCCACCCGGCCCTGGCATGCCCAGAGGTTCTCCCATCGACGCGATGCTTAGACGATGTCCATCAGGAACCAGGCTGTACGGGTCTGCGTAGAGACTCTCGTTCTTCAGGAGCGCGTTCTTGGCGGCGACCTCCTCGTCGGGTTTGACGTCTCGGCGCTCGAGGATGGCTGATGGAGATGCCGTCATGCCTCCGCCTGGGCCGTGAGCCTGAGACCCGTGGTGTCCGTGTTGTCCGTGCTGAGAGCCGGAGAATGATGGCGGACGACCGCCGCTGTAGGAAAGACGGGAACGGGCAGGAGAGGAAGGGGAGGACCCGGAGGAGGGCAGGGTGTTTAGGCGGCGAGTGGGTGATGATTCGCGTGAAGCATACACCATCTCTCTCTGCAGGGAGAAAAAATGAGAGAGATGAATCATTCTGCAGTACGAGCATGTTAAGTTAAGCCTTTATTTATCACAGAGAAAGTCTTTCTTTTGCATATAACAGAATAACTGGGGTCAGAGAGCAGAGGGTCAGCGCCCCTGGAACAGATAAGGTTAAGGGCCTTGCTCAAGGGCCCAACAATAGCAACCTAGTGGAGCTGGGGATCAAGCAACCTATTTTCCGATAAGTACCTTAATGTCTTAGTCCTCTAAGCTACCGCCCCGAAAAAATCATGTAGACATTACTGAATGGGGTTTGTTGATAACAGATACGTTCTGAATATATTAAAAGAGTGTAGGGACATGATACATGGTTGCCTCTGCGAGGAGGTTAAAACTAAGCTCTGGATGAAATAGCTGACATGATAATAGACTCAAACTGTACATATACTATACAGTATATGTGTGTGTGCTTTGCAGTGACTATCTTAGCAGACCTTCAAAAGCTATGATCCGTTTAAAGCTCATGTAAGTCGCAAACTCTTGTCGCTTACATTACTCCACAGTTCAGGGAGTACAGTAGCGTAAATAAACCGACTCCACTCGAGCATGAAGCAGCGACTCCATTTCCATCCTACAAGAAACAAGGTTACATGGCTGTCACAGATATTAGCGCGAAGGACAGTGTCATGTTCTTGGGTCGGTCTGCCTGCAGAACGACCTGATGTTAATTTAGTCCGGGGGTGACAGGACGGAGACAGGCAGGAAGCAGCTTGAGAATGGATGAGAACGGAACTCCAGACTTTCTGCCCCCTTTACACTCCCACATTCTATTCATGACGAGGTAATCTAATAGGGAGAACTTCTCTGGCTCTGTTCAGTGCTTTCACTCTGCTCGTCTAGAGTTTCGGGCATAATGCTACACAACACGATGCTAAGATTGAGACACTGCCATCCAGCAAACCCCCCCCCCCCCCCCACACACACACACATCTCTGATCTTTTGAAAGTTTTTAGACTAGCTTTGGCTCTCCTTTCAGAGTTTGAGGTCCATCTAACATAAGTATAGCGGTATATATGTCATGAATTTCAGTCGTCCTCGAGTCACACACTCGAGAGAAAGTAGTTGATGTGCACAGCAGCATGTGTTGCATCCAGGGATCTGTCAGAATGACAGAAAAGGGGTTCACTCTGGAGAAACAAAAGACCAGACACTTTTTTTTTTTTTTTTTTTTTACAAAAATTCCACTCTTCTCTGTTTCTTTCAGAGACTCTTCCATCATGTTTAGAGTTGTGGAGTTCAATCCTTGCACAATGAACTAACAGACTGTATAGCTTCATTGTCTCCAGTGTTAGCTTAATGGGCTCACCAGACACACTTGGTGGCAGAGCTGTCTCAGATCAATATCCACCAACAACCAATTCTCAAATGTCACCAAGATGGCAGACAATTACTAATTCATTATGGTTAATAAGATGAAAGATTAAATATAATGGAAACCTGATTGGTTGAATGCGATGTACTTCATATTTCAAGATGTGGTAGAATCTTCGTTAGTTCTCCAAGAGGTGCACTGGGCGCCAATCGTTCTCCAGTGCACATGATCGGCAGCGGCAGCTTCAGCCTTGTTTCACGATGAAGGTTCGCTGTCATGTGATCTTGGGACAGCCTGGCTTCTGCTTCCCCTGTTTTCTGTTGGCGCATCGGCGGTTGACGCAGGATGTGATCTGTACCCCGAACCAGCCTTCAGTGACGATGTCAGCTGGGGGCGAGTTGATGTCCAACAATGCACTTCTTCTTCGGTGATGTGGTGGAGGTGTAAGATTCAGAAAATATGGTGAAGACAACGCAGCTTGAGAGGCCTAAAGACTTCCGCGTCCTGCATGTAGAGAGTAGCATCGGGATGACGATCGTGTTTAAGAGTCGAATCTTTGCTGCTTGTCCAAATCGTCCAAATCGCTGGAATCTTACTACCACTACCACTGCTACAGACTTCCTCATTCAGCAGATGACATTGTGGTCAGTACCACCATCCGGTGTGAGCATGCCCACAAGATGGTTGAATCACATGCAGTTAATTTCTTGTTTTTAAATCAGATTAGGAAGTGTTGTGCTTTTCGGACGTACAACAAGATTAATAATACTTTCCTTGAGCTAACGTCTCCAAATAAGCGAAAAGTGTTTTTTTATGTGCGGGTTGTTACTATAGAAACAATCAATCAATGAGTTTGAATGAAATTCTACATTATAATTTGCATGTATCTGGACATATCATGTATAGGGAAAAGTTCATGCCACAGTTCATTACTGTACCTACGGGAGTCGACCCACTGTGTGATGAAAACCAGGGTTTCCCACAGCCCTTACTATGTAACAGAAGCTGCTTTGTGAATTGAATTTCTATTTTTTTTCTTTTCATGTTCTCATATTGTCACCTAAAAGAACACATCAGTTGATGGTGTGACCCATAAGGCCGGATGCTACAGTACAGTATGTGACATTCTTTTGTACTATTTTGGGAGTCAACCATTTTGCATAGTCAAAACTACAATGTAACACAATACCCAAGGTCTAGTCTGGTGAAACATTACCAGTCTTCCAAAACCTTTCGGAGGAACCTTCTCTTAGTGTTAACGACAGTATTTTGAGGAACAGTCTATCAAAGTTTCCAAAATCTGTCCAAATAACTGAGTACAGAATTATCCACAATTATACATGAAGAAGACTAAAATAGCTTAAACCCTCTTGGCAAACAGGGTTCCTCATGGGTTCCTAGCTTTCTAATGGGGTTCAATGCGGTCTAACAGAGAAAAAAGAAATTCTCCATGAAACCGTTTTAAAAAATACTTATATAATTGAGAAAATTCTTTAAGGATTTTTGGTTCAGATAAGAAAAGAGCTCTTCTTGAAAACTCTTTCTGAGATTTTACTCAGTTGTGGGATCATAGGTTTCTAAAGAAGTTCTACTTGGAATCTTCTCTAATTAGAAAATAATTAGTTTGATTGAATGTTCCTCAATGGTTCTTTGGCTGATTTAAGGTATGATGTTCCTTAAAAAAGCCCGACTGGGAATCTTCTCTAATATTGAAGTAAAGTTCTACATGGAGCTTCTTTCAGTAGGTATTTTAATCTTTAAATGTTCACAGTTCCTGAAGATGTTCTACTTGGAAGCTCTTTTTTTTTAATAATAAAAGAGAGGTACATAGAACATTTCTCAAAGCTAGTAGCAAAGATAGTTAAGGGTTTGCAGCTTCCTGAAGTAGATCTACTTGGGATCCTGTCTGACAGGTGAGTCTTAAGTAGAATTTCCTTCAGGATTCTTTAGATATTTAAAGGTTCTTTGCTTTCTAGATGTTTTCAACTTGATGACCTCACTGATAAACAAAAACACTATAACCATGGAGGGGTCTACAGTATGTTATGTCACTGCAAATGATATTTGAACTACTTGTAAGGTTCATGCATGGAACCATATATGTTTTTGCACCATTTCAGACACAGGATGACCATCTATGCTTCTTACGAGGTTTGGGTTTCGGCTCTAAACAACACACCTTAAGTATAACGTTAATGGTCTTCAACTAAAGAACAAACAAGCTCCCACACTCACCCGCAGATCTCCATTGGCCAAGTGTGCAGCTGCTGTATAGGAACCGTAGACTGGCTCTTTGCGGTAAATCTTAATGATGCTGCGGTCCTGAATGTCCCGGACATCCTCCAGTTCGTAGAAAACGTTTCGTGCCTCGTCCTTGATCAGGATGGCTGTGTTGGGGGACTTGAGCATGCTAGCTGTTAGCTTCTGGGGGAACATGTGCACAATGAGCGCGTGTAGAGTCTCCATACTGCTCAACTCATGGGTGATGTGGACGCGCCTCGTCTCATCGCCAAACTGCAGGAACAGCACTCCTGTAGAAAGGGGGGGAAAAGGAGAATGAGAAAGATTCGTCTTTCTCTGACAAAGAACCCTCAAAATCATAACCTCCAAAGGGGTTATTGCAAACCTTTTATGTTCGAGAATAAGATTTCCACACATATTGAATAGAGTCCTACATACAGAATTCTGAAGACGTCTTTGGATGGTTTAAAGGGCTTGTAAAGAGATTTCTACTTAGAACCTTCCTTAAGTGTCAATTGAACAGTTAAGTGGTTTCGATTCCTGAAGAAGTTCTGCTCGGAATCCTCTCTGATAAGAAACGGACATTCTCCAGCCAAACTTTCCCTAGTGTTCTTTGTATGGTTAAAAGTTTTATTTTGAAACCTCTTCTTCGGCAGAACCCTCATTCTTTGTGTTCTTTAGATGATTTAAGATACTTAACCTGCTGAAAATGTTCTACTTTGAAACCTTCTCTGGAAGAGAATGAGACTTCATGAAAGTTTCTTGTATTGTTTAGGATTTCTTTAGACTGCTGTTTGGAACCTTCTCTGATAGAGACCAAGAGATTTATAGAGATCTCCCCTCAAAGGTTCCTTGGACAGCTCAGGGTTCTTAGCTTAGCATTGGAGTAGTTAAAAGAGTTTGCAAAGAACAAAGAGAATGATGGACATATAGGACTAGCCTGAGAGACAGAGGGGTCTTAATCTAAGTCAATGTGTTTAGCTGCTCCCTGATGCTTCCCTTCAATCTGAGTCATTTCTCACCGTGTGTGTGTGTGTGTGTGTGTGTGTGTGTGTGTGTGTGCGCATGATAGAATAGTGGAACTATACATCAACCTTCACAGGACAGCACTCTGACAGAAAGCAACTAACAGCGATATAATGGGTGTGTATTGATGAACCACAATCCTATGGTCCTACATCCCCAGGGTCCTATGTTCCCTCATGTCTATGTCCCTTCTACAGTATATATTACACTAAAGATTATCAGTCCTTTTTTTTTTTAACTCAGTAAATCATCTAAATAGGGTTGAATTTGGATTAATTTGCATAATTATAACTTTCACCTAAATAATCTGTTGAAAAGAGATCTAATGTCATGATTGGGATCAGACAGTATCAACATAGGATTGATAGAACGTTGAGCTGAAACAGAGAACCTGGGAATCATAGGACTCTGGAAATGAAGTGCTCTGAGAGCAAGACAAGAAAACATTGATAATTTTTATTAAAAATTATAGACCCTTATAGACCCATATTTACTCAGTCTGCTCAGTTTTATCTAAGCAGTGGACAGTTAAGGGCCTTGCTCAAGGGCCCAACAGGGACAACTTGGTGGTCATGGGATTTGAAACTGGGACCTCCAAAACTATAGTCCAATGCCTTAACCGCTGAGCTACTCCTGACCCTATAATAGAATATAAAGTCCTGCAATTATAGAGCTCTTTTGTATTATTAAAATGGGGATTATATGGCTGTGAATTGGGTTGTTGCTCAGAAAACTCGTAATAGGGAACACAGCACCATGGAAGTACAGTAGAGGACAATTTCCTGAAAAAAAAAATTACTTTAAGGGAACAGAGGACATAGAAAACATTAGATTGTTAATTAAACAAATTGTTAAAAAATATGGGATATGGGAATATTGTCTGTAAAATGTGAATCAGGAAATATAATGAGGTTAATCCTATTAACTAGGGTATAGTGTATATCATCGCCTATCCTATGCTTTGAAAAGGGTTGTGTCACAAAAGAGGTTAAATAAATAAAAAAAAAAGCATGAAAAATGCCCTGAAAATGTAGAAATATACTGTACTAAAGTGAATATACTGTACAGCACTGACAAATCATTGTGCAATAAATACTTTTAAATAGTCAACGGACATCCATGAGTATACTCTATATTAGATTCTGGAAATTCGATGTTAAATGAAATTTAGTTCGAGGACACGGTGTCTATAGAACATAGACGAGAACATTTCCTAGGAGGGAATCTAGGACCCTGGGATTACTGGGTGCTAGGAATACAGTATGCCATGCAGGACAATGAGAAGAAAAAGTAATGCCTGGAGCAAACAATGTTCAGGACAGAAAAGAGACAGCTGAAGCTCCTCCATATTTTCCATAGCTACTAATAAGACACACAATAAACTGAGAGCACAGGCTTGATTCATGTAGTTAAACACCCGTGTGGACAGTTGAACAACCACACATACATACTGTGTATATCATGCTGTACCATGGATATAAGATATATACCTGCAATTAGACCTGCTAGGCTGCCGTTTCCTATTAACAAAGCAGAAAGCAGTTAGCGGCTAACACCACACAGCATGTTTATCTGGAGGTCAAGAGGGGATGCACACATACAGTATACACACGAACAAATCCAATTCAATCTTAATATTTGGGCACAGATTGAGTAGGTGGAAGTGTGTTCCAAGGATGGGAAGAGGAGAATGTTTTTTACACTCAGGTCATACGCTACATGACCACAGATGCTTTGAAAGAGTTACTGGCAAGACAACTCTTAGCATATACTGGCAAGCATAACTCTTAGCGCTATGAACTATATATGATAGCATATACAGTACAGTTCATAGCGCTACACAAGTACATATTATTTAAAACTAAGACAAATCCATGTTTAGCTTTTCAACAACAGCTTTTCCTGACAAGGAATTATGGACTGTTTATTTTTGCTAATTTGGTTTAATTTTATTTATTTATTTATTTATTATTATTATTATTATTATTATTATTATTATTATTATTATTATTATTATTACCTGCCATCACCTGCCTTCAGGAATGCCTATGTTTTTGATTCCCAGCCAACTCCCAAACCCCAGCATGGCAGTCCCAAGAGGAAGCAAAAAAACAAAAAAAAAAAACATGGCAAGTTGTGTGCAGATACCTATGGCAACTCCTTACATTTACGGCATTTGGCACAACTGCCATTTCACATCTGAGAAACTGAGGGTTTTTCAAGGGCCTTGCTCAAGGGCCCAACAGTGACAACTCAATAATGATGAGGTTTGAAGCTGGGCCCTTCCAATCAATAGTCCAACACCTTAACCACTAAACTACCCCTACAGCTTGATGCAAACAACCCGAAAAACTAGCAACAAGCGCTACAACTACAATTATTTGGCAAAGGCTAAATTATTGAAGGGGACCTACCCACTATGCAAAATTCCTTATGTCAAAAATCTCTGCATTTTGTTCTTTTTCTGTTTTTGCTTGTGACCTCATATAAGAAGATCCCCTCCCTTGGCTTTACGCTCAGCTCTGCTGTTCTCTGGTGGATGTTGCGTCGCAGTACCTCATTGTCATAGACACTGAAACAGCACATTTGGAGGAGGAGTGTATCACTTTTCGGGAGCTCTGAGACCTATGATCGGTTGACAAAAAAATATGGGACCTTTAACAACGAGCAATGCATGAAATGTGGCCATGGACTCCAACCACACAGCTCGTGATTAAAACTTTGCTCTGATCGTTTACAACCTCAAGATACTAAGTGACTCTGAAATGCTAATTTGTGGCATGAGTTAAAATAATTACAATTACATAATACGTTCTTCTTCAATAACGAAAGGGACACGTGTTTGTGCTCACGTTTCATGCTGGTGTAATGGTCATGAAATCAGAGCCTGTTATCTTAAAATAGTGTGTTGTTTAGAAGCAATATATTTTGTTCATGTATTTCCGCTGCCACTGCATGGAAAAAAAAAAGGTGTAAAAATGTGAAGGCGTTATTTTTTTTTAAAAACATACTTGTGAAGTATAGGTTCTCCTGACTGCAGAAATAAAAATCTTATTTATAGTCTACTTACACTTTTCAACCCTGCTGCGAATGACTTTCTTTCGCACTTTCTCTCTTATGGATTAGATTGCAACAATTTCCGTTTGTGTTTTACATCACGGTTAGAAGCAAATAAGTTCAGTTTCTGTATCCTGGAGGCACAATGTGGAGCCCAGGAGCTGGTCAATAGTTGTGTGTTCATGGTTGTGCATGCATGTGTGAGCCTACAAAAGATTTTTAAACTTGGATTTGGGCAGGTTGTGTAAAAATCAATGATCATGTAAGCTGTCAGGGTAGATCTATGGTCTCTGTGTGTGTGTGTGTGTGCGTGTGTGTGTTTGTTACCTGGAGAGCGCAGTTTATTCTGGCTGGCAGAACGGGACAGCGGCAGGCTCTGGCGGAACCGGTTCATGCGATTAAAACCGAGCGGCATGTCGGCCTCAGACATGGTCTCCAGAGACTCAGCTGAGGCGTAGGACAGTTTGGACGCCTGATCGGCCAAACCAGACTGCGTGGACTGGGAATGCCGTGGACTTCGACTCTGTGCGTGAGAGAAAAAGAAAGAGAGTTAGAGGAGAAAAGTCGAATCTCATCACAGACCCAGTGTATAAGAGGAGTACAGAGATCGAGGGCAGAGAAAAAAGTGTGAAAGCAGTCTGTATTTAAATACACCACCGTTCAGAGGTCTGATAATCTGACACAATGTCACTCAGGATTGTGCAAATAGAGGATTAATTTTATCTTAAAATGTTTGAAAGGCTGGAACTGACACCAAATCCTACACTGGGACTGACACACCCCTCCATAGAGACTGACAGAGAGGCCTCGCCTTCTTAATGGATACTGAGGCACAGAGGCCACACCTCCTCCACTAAGACTTAGCCAAAGAGGCCACACCTCCTTCACTGAGACTAAGGAACAAAGGCCACAATGCATTTACTGAAGCTAGGGCACAGAGGCCACACATCCATCACTAAGGCAACGAGGCCACACCTCCTTCACTAACACTAAGGCAAAGAGGCCACACCTCTTTCTCGGACATTGGGGCGCAGAGGCCACACCTTCTTCTCTGACACTGAGGCACAGAGGCCACGCCTCCTTCACTGAGACTGAAGTATAGAGGCCACGCCACCTTCACAGAGATTGAGGCACAGAGGCTAAACCTCTTTCACTAAGACTAAGGCACAGAAGCCACACCTCCTTTACTGAAACTGATGCATAGAGGCCACGCCTCCTTCACTAAGACTGAGGCACAGAGGCCACACCTCCTTCACTGAGACTGAAGTGTAGAGGCCACGCCTCCTTCACTGAGACTGAAGCATAGAGGCCACACCTCCTTCACAGAGATTGAGGCACAGAGGCTAAACCTCTCTCACTAAGACTAAGGCACAGAAGCCACACCTCCTTTACTGAAACTGATGCATAGAGGCCACGCCTCCTTCACTAAGACTGAGGGACAGAGGCCACACCTCCTTCACTGAGACTAACAGGCAAAGATGTCACAGCTCAATTATTGAGACCAAGGCATAAAGGCCATACTTGCATTTTTAAGAATGAGGCACAGAGGCCACAGAATGAGCCACACCATCCTCTCTAAGACTAACAGGCAAGGAGGCCACACACATACATCTAATTCATTGAAACCGAGGTACCAAACACGGCCACTCCTCCCTCATTGTGAAAAGAAATATTAGCAGAGAATTTTGGACACAGCCTCTGTAACAATTATAAAAACCTGCTGGGTGATAATAAGGCTCCGTCTCCGTCTCAATCACTGCCTTTCTATCTCTCGCAGGCAGACTGATTTAAAAATATGGTTCGCCTAATGAGCAAGAGATGTGCGCTATTGTGTGTTTTATAGTCGTGTCTCTCAGTGGAGGCTGAGCAGTGTTTAATGGTGAGACTCCCACATCTCCATCGCCGCACCACAGCACTGCACTCTTCGGTAACGAGCTCCCAGGATGTACTGCGCAGATGCTGGTTTGGGATTCATCCGTAAAGCAGCATGAAGATCCCCCCCCCCCTTTTTATCTGCTCCGTGGTTAATCCACTCCATGCTGATTTTTCCACCCAGCGATTTGCTCTCACTGAACGATGAATATAATAACGGAATAATAATTATTATCCAGATGAGACATAGGATTTTGATCGAATAATAATCCCATATCATTGTGAAGTGAGATACCATGCCTACCTCAAATTCTGTATTCACACTAGCAAGCAATACAAAGCCATATTCCATTTAAATTCATGGCACTCTTACTTTTCCACTCATTCTACTGTATATACCACTTGTCCTGTCCAGGCTCATGGGACACCTCAATCCTATCCCAGGGGACACAATGCCGGGCTCCACCCTGCATGGGGTGCCAGTGACACTCACGCATCCACTCACACACTACGGACAATCTGGAAATGCCATTGCACAAGGAGAAACTTACGCAAGCAGATCTGAGGCTTGAATCGACCCCTTGACCCTGAAGGTTTGAAGCCACAATGCTAACCACGACGATAAATCTTTGGACATTAAACAATAGTACTTGTGACGAGGAGTTTTTAACATTTTAGGAAGGAGTCTCCAGTGCCAGTGTTTTGTAACTGTTGAAGATAAAGCTGTACTTCAACACTGTAGTGTCTTTCTGATAGATGAATTGACGCTTTCCAGTATCATTGGAAAATCTCAAATGCAAATGTTATAAGTGGAATAAAACACGTCACAAGTGGCTTTTATTGGAAAATAATCAACTTTGCAGTGATAACAGCACCTCTTGTATAACAAAGTTACATAACCGACACCTTGGCTATGCTGTAATGATGCTGCTTTGAGAATCATGGTTAAAACCTGTGCAGGAATATAAATATATACAGTACAGACCAAAAGTTTGGACACCCCTTCAGCGAGTTTTCTTTCTTGTGTCCTTTAGCCCAAACGCGTCTCTTCTGCTTGTCGCCTGTCCTTAGCAGTGGTTTCCTAGCAGATCTTCTACCATGAAGGCCTGATTCACACAGTCTCCTCTTAACAGTTGTTCTAGAGACGTGTCTGCTGCTAGAACTCTGTGTGCCATTGACCTGCTCTCTGATCTGAGCTGCTGTTAACCTGCGATTTCTGAGGCTGGTGACTCGGATGAACTTATCCTCCGCAGCAGAGGCGACTCTCGGTCTTCCTTTCCAGGGGCGGTTCCGCATGTGAGCCAGTTTCTTTGCAGCACTTGATGGTTTTTGTGATGGCACTTGGGGACACTTTCAAAGTTTTCCCAATTTTTCGGACTGACTGACCTTCATTTCTTAAAGTAATGATGCCACTCGTTTTTCTTTACTTAGCTGCTTTTTTTCTTGCCATAATACAAATTCAACCTCTTTGAATGAGAAGGTGTGTCCAAACTTTTGGTCTGTACTGTATATAGTTTTTCTTATTGAAGCTCAAAACAGATAGACAGGCCACATCCACTAATGAATGTATAGTAGACAATAGTATGAATGCGGCAAACTAAATCTCAACCAGAAGATTAAATCTGTCGTAAATTCCTGTATTTGTGAAGGACATCGATCTAAAAACCTGCATACGATCAGTCAATGGGATTTAATGGGGGAAAAAAACGATTATGAAATCCTTACTATTCTCAGGTATAGCTGGCCACTCACATGCACCATATTGGAAATGAGAGCGTTTTAAGCGACGACTGGCAACCCTGTGCTGAACTGTGAATACACTCTCTTTTCATCCTCCTCTCTTTCTTCTTGCTTTTGTTCAATGAAGTATTCAGGACTGAAATTGCTCAGTACCAATGAAATTGCCTTGCCAAATAGCAGCAGATTGATGGTTGATTCAGTCTTTTGCTGAGAGGGAGAGAAACAGAGGGATCGTGTCACGCTGCTCTCCAGGTAGATAGTCAGAAAATGGCAGGCTGCCTCTCCACTAACAAATGGAGGGGAAAAAATGATGGATGAAGCATAGAGTGATGAAAAGAAAGTTTTCACCTGCTGATTTTTACAAAACGTTTTCAGCGAGCAGGAGAAAAAGCAGTGGAGGCTTATTGATTACGGTTCTCAGGAGTGCGCAGGATTCGAATGCAAATGCGGCATTCTGAGAAGATCAAGACAATCCAGAAAGTGAAGCAGATGCAGATGTAGGGTCAGGAGAAACAACATGGCAGACAAACATATGATAGTCTAGGAGAAAAACTGTCCACTCTACAAAAAAATTCTACCAAAACCAGACCAGAAAAAGAAATGCTCATAATCATCAATGGCAGAAAGCAGGTGTGAGACTTCGCTCTGAACAGGAATGATTTATTTATAAGTCTGGGTTATTTAAAGAATCAGTGTGTGGGAAAAGATGTGCATATGAGCCGTGTGTCATGGTCAGTGTTGATAACACAGGGACGTTTATGCTATATTTGTTAACTCTATTTAAAATAATGTCTTGAGTTGCTGTCCGGCCCTTGATCAATTCTACAGCTCTCTACAACCAATCATTGATCTCCCAACAACCAATCACTGAACATCACAGTTTCCCAACAACCAATCACATCACCGCTGCTCAACAACCAATCACTGATCACCATTGCTTTCAAAAAACAAGCACTGACCACCATTGTTTCCACTAACCAAACACTGATCACCTTTGCTCACAAAAATCAATCACAGTCCATCAATATTCTCAACAACAAAGCACTGATGACCATTGCTTCCAACAACCAATCACATGACCATTGTTCAACAACCAATCACTGATCATCATTGATTGCAACAACCTAGAACTGATCATCATTGTTCCCAACAGTGTTGGGTGTAACGCGTTAGAGTACTTGGATTACTTTTTTAATGTAATGAGTAATCTAACGCGTTAGGTCCGCCATTCAAGTACTCAGTTACTTAGTTACTTTTTCGAAAATTTTATCCGTTATTTAGACAATTTATGTAATCCGTGAGCCAATCCATTAATATGTGTGTGAGAAAGTCGTCCTACAAGCCCCGCCCCCGATAACCCGCCCCCCTATGTTATTCCTGCTGTTATACCCCTATCTCACTAATGCGGTTTGACTATGCGAGGACCGACGCTAAGTGCTAAAACTCGCGGTGAATCATGATGAACCGCACTTATGGCCACTGCGCGAAAGCGCGTAGGTGAGATAGGGGTATTAGTAGTTAACAGATTATGGGCCAAACTTCGCTGAGTGATGATGGTAGAATAATTATAAAGGTCTTGACTAAAACAACATGCATGAGGAAGCACAAAGTAGTTTTCATTTTCTATGTATTTACAATGGAAAAGTAATCGAGCTAGTTACTTTTATCAGAAAGTAACGCAGTAATGTAACGGATTACTTTTTGAAGGCAGTAATATTGTTATGTAATTAGTTACTTTAAAAAGTAACGTCCCCCAACACTGGTTCCGAAGAACCAATTATTAATCACCATTGCTCCCAATGACCAATCACTGATCACCATTGCTCCCAACAAATAACTGATCATCATTGTTCACAAGACCCAATTATTAATCACCATTGTTCCCAACAACCAAGCAACGATCACCACTGTTTCCCACAACCAATCACTGATCACTGTTGTTCCCAAAAATGCAGCACTGATTAAAATTTAACATGATTCAATATGTATGCAAATAAGGCCATTATGTCATCCGGTAATTTCTAGAGACTCCCTGAGCACCCATTAGCTACTTGGGACATGGAGCGCCTGTTAGTAACTGATGAAGGTGGTGACATGATTAAGTGAGAATCCTGGGAAACTCATTTTATGTTTTCGATGGAGGGTGTCAGCAATGTCAGTGCATGCCAGAGAGCTGAGGAAGAACTACAAGGTGGCTACAAGGTGCTCTACTGGATGAGTGCGTGTGGACAGCACATGCACTTAAACCGCCATTAAAGTAAGCTCTAGAGTCTGACTCCTTATGCTAGAGTGTACTTGTCCCAAAAAAAATATAAATAAATAAAAACACACTCTAATAAAAAGAGTCAACAGGATCGGTTTGTTTCATCCCTAAGAGATTAGGCCTGAAGAGGCAAACAAACATTGACAACCGGGGATCACTTGGCTTTAAAATATGAGCCTCTTTCTCTGGGGGAAATAGCTAAGATTGGGACAATAATTTGATAAGAGCGTAATTCCATCCAGTGTAGTGTTTCTGCTTTTAGTCTGGAGGTAAGGGAAGCCTCAAGAGATGCCCTTATGTACTAGTGGTTAACATTCACACACACATGGTTTTAAAGGTAAATCCCAGATATTATTCCCAAATCTCCTGTTATGACCTCTTCCACTTAAAAAAAAAAAGTTTATAAAGCGTTTTTATAAAAAAGCAAGCAAGAATGTATGGATCGTAAATGGGCCACAAATCAGCTTAGTCTTATGTTTAATGTCATGCAGCAACTTGACCTTCAAAGCAAATGGCTGCAGGTTTATGGTATCAAATACTGTACAAGGAGGGGTAATAAAAAAAAACACATACGGATGGGTGATGGCCCGGAATTGACCACTGTTGGGTTTCACCTGGGACACCATGAGGTGACGGATCCTACCATATTTCAGATGTCATTTGAACAAAAACTTGACAGATGGGCCAATTATAGGCCAAACACATGACATACTGCAGGTGTTGGTTGCTTACACATAGCACACACTTATAACTGACCCTTTAACGTACATAAACATACCAGGTTTTCAGAGAAACAATTTGGTTTGCAGTTGTTTTGTTTAAGTATCCTGTCTATAGTCCTGATTTAGCTCCTTCAGACTTTCACCTTCTTGGTCCCCTGAAAGCAGGAATGAGGGACTATGAAAGCTTGTTGACAGATGGACGTTGTAATTGTATCGAAAAGCAAGGAGATTCACAGTGATAACAGTAACTCTGCATTGTGTAAGGTAGTTTCTGTATTTTTCCTTTCTTACTGTATATTGACATTCCTATAATTGCCAGATGCCTCAATCTTACTGCCCCCATTTAACCCATTGCTTAACTACAGTACCAGGGTCTGTTTCCTTCATGGTCTTCTCTTTGCATCCTCTGTGCGATATTAAGCTTCTTTCCAACCTGCCACCCATGCAACATCTATCTCTAACTGCCCTGCTCTTTACAGATGATCTAACAGACACTTGAGATTAGTTACCAATGCATTCATCGACAGATGGAGCAGAAGACAAGTCTATCACATCCAGCAAGAGAGCAGGACCAATTACGCTGTCTTTGTCCCCTGACTCCTAATCTTCTGACAATAGGGGGAAAGCTTAGACAGCTTAGCCCCTCGGGAACCTCTGATGGGACTTCGAAGGGAAGCAGAATTAAGCCTAATCGCACAGCAGGATCTTATATTAGTCCCTCTCTGGTAGTCTATAATCACTGAGGTACTGCTCATAAACAAAAATGGTGTGTGTGTGTGTGTGTGTGTGTGTGTGTGTGTGTGTGTGTGTGTGTGTGTGTGTGTGTATTTGCATGTGGAGGAGATGTGCTAACAAGACAAAGGCTGTGTGGAGGGAGTATGAACAATCAAAGACGCTAAGAGTCAGATTACCATCTTATTAAACCAGTCAAGAAGGAAAATGGAGGAGAAAAATGTTCAACTAATGGACTCATTCTGTTTATAAGGTCCCACCAGACCAGGACACTGAGATAAATTTACTGTAAATCATTAACAACTATGGCATCGATAGAATTCTCGTGCATGCTCAACACTATTTAAAAAGCTGCTATCTATCTATCTATCTATCTATCTATCTATCTATCTATCTATCTATCTATCTATCTATCTATAAATATACAGTACACTCATCAATTTATCCCTTACTTTCTAGGGAAACAAATTATTTAAAATTCTACAGTAAAAAAAATTGATATTTACTTTGAACATGAAGTAATCATGTGAACTGTTGCATGTGGGTTTCATTATCCACCAATTTGAAAAGTCCATGTCTAACCTCTAAAGTCTAACCTACATGTCTTTGGACTGTGGGAGGAAACCGGAGTACCCAGAGGAAACCCACCAAGCATGGGGAGAACATGCAAACTCCATGCACACAGAAACTGGAATCGAACCTAGCCGGGAATCGACCCCGGACCCCAGAGGTTCAAGGCGACAGTGCAAACCACTACACCTGAGTTGATTTATATAATAAAAACAATTATAAATACTATACTACTCCTGCAACTAATAATAATAACGATAATAATCGTTGTCATCATCTATACCACTTTATCCTGTATATAGGTTCATGTTGCTTATAAAAAAATAAGCTTAATGCTTTATGGCATCTCTGTACAGTTTTGCACGTTTCTGTAACATAAAGAATTATAAACCTGTTTAGCCCTTATACAGCTGTGCAATTGTAATTGTAATTTTTTTTCTCACTTATGTAGAAAGTCAAACTGCTACATTTGTGTGGAGCTTGAGGACGCGAGCACTCCATTGTCGGTGCTGTTACCGGTAAGTGTGTAAAAGCTGCTTAACCTGCTTTCAGGAACGGCACCTATTTAACTTCTCTCTCAGGGCTTCATGCTTTTAGTATACAAGCTAACAATTCTTTTCTCACACGCTAAGCACACATGAACACCCAAGTGAACAACAAACTCACCGTATCCAGAGCTCTGACTGGACAGATTCCATTACACCATCAGTTATTTCTATTTCTATGACTTTTTCATAGAGTCCAGCATTCCATACTTTTTTTTAATTATAATTAATCAATTTCATTTGGAAACATTTTCATGATTGTTTGAAACCTGATATAATTACCTATTTTTTTTACTCTAAATGAGAGCTTTAAGTCATGAAACTC